>CAJNOL010000543.1:5366-124797 GCA_905250125.1 Rotaria sordida
TTGTTATTGACTCTATTTAAAATCACAGCGTTACTCCCCTGGAAAAATATTTTTACCCATCCTGTACTTAGAATCAATGTCGAAAGGTTTGTATGGAATCTGTACACACGCATCAAAATTATACGAATGTAACGAAAAATGGACAGGGATGAGTTTCTGTACCATTTGGCACAATGTTTATTCGGTTACTCTATATCTTCAACTACGACTTCTCTCTTAACAAACGTGTGTTACATAGAGACAGAAAACATTCAAGGTGTCACGCACTAGAAAACAGGAAGAGATAGAGAAACAGTTAAAGGTCGAGCAAAAGGACATAGACAACACAAACAAGATAACGTACAGAAAGAGACATGAAGTATGACGATCAAGAAAGAATTGCCATTATGTAGATCTAACATTGGTATTGTGGCAAACTCAACCATAGTTAGCATGTTTCAGAAGTTGAGGTTGGCGGTGATAGGATGTTCGATATGGTATGCTCCAACCAGGCTAAGATGTCTTTCACAACATCGCCACGGTTTGTTTCATTTAGAACCTCGTGACGTGCTCCATGGTAAGCCTTGACAGTCACATTTTTCAGCCCTGCCGTTCGCAAGCGCTCGACGAGTGCATTGGCGAATGCCAACTGCTGGTTGATCGGATCAAGGTCACCAACGGATATGAAGATAGGTAGGTCGCTGCGTATCTGTTGCAGAACTCCTCTGTCGACCATACGTCGAGCGCCGAGAAACATTTCTTTGCATGACTCCACATCCAGTCCGAAGCCGCATAACGGATCTTTGATGTAGGCGTCCACCACCGACTCGTCCCTACTCAGCCAATCGAAGTCGGTTCTCGCGGGATGAAACGCTACATTTAACGTGCTGAGCTTGATTGGCTGATCTAAGTCAAATGCTGGCTCGAGTAGGTCAAGCGCGATGGTTCCAGTTAGTATAACTGCGTCAACTTCCGCGCTGTGGTCAAGAAGATACTGCTGAACTGCAAAGGAACCCATGCTATGTCCAAGGAGAACTAAAGGAATATGTGGCTTCTGCGAACGAATGAACTCGACCAAAAGATGTATGTCGTTTATAAGCATCGACCAGCCACCAGGCCTCAATTGACCTAGATCGGCTACTGATCTCGCCGTGGCTCCATGATTACGGTGATCTTGACCATAAACGACTATTCCTTCGGTAGTGAGCGCTCTTGCAAACTCACCATAGCGCAGCGCGTGCTCACCCAATCCATGGGACAACTGGACCACTGCTCGTGGTGGTCCGACTGTGTCCCAACGGTAGGCAATTATGGTAGTTCCATCTGTCCCACGATAGTCGAATGTCGCGTCGGGCCTGTTTGATGTCATCACTATTGCTATATATAACTTCTCTGTTAGTTTTATTTCTCGGAATATACTGATTTACGGTCAGTCCAAAAATATTCGGACACGTAAGGCCACTCCTAGCCTTCCTTACAATCGATTTTGGTCCTGACTCATGCAAATTGCATAAAACTTTCAGGATATGGGATGGAACTATAGTGGAGAGGTTATGGTAAAATTTTCAGTTCTATACCATATCATTTGAAGAAGATATTCACTAAGCAAGGGTCAACAATGCCTTATTTGGTAACCTAAAATTCTCTATGGACTTACATTCCATATATTTAATTTTTTTTGTTCGAAAGAATATGTCAGAATGCAGCGTATGGCAGAACTCTTTTTTTTGAATTTTTACTCTTTAAGCGGAGACAACAGATGACAAGTTCAACAACCTTAAAATAACTCATTTTTTGAAGTTTTTTCAGTTGTTGCGCTTGTCATCTGTTGTTTCCGCTTAAAAAGTAAAAATTCTAAAAGAAGAGTCTGCCATGCCCTGTATTCTGGCATGTTCTTTCGAACAAAAAAAATTAAATATATAGAATGTAAGTCCACAGAGAACTTTAGGTTACCAAATAAGGTATTATTGACCCTTGTTTAGTGAATATCGTCTTCAAACGATATGGTATAGGGCTGAAAATTTCACCCATAGCCTCTTTATTACAGCCTCATCATATATCCTGAAATTTTCATGTAATTTGCATGCACCTGGACCAAAACTGACTGTGAGGAAGGGTAGAGATAGCCTTAGATATCCGAATACTGTTGGACTGACTGCAGCTCGTGTGAAAGAGAAAGAAGTGATTCAGTCTGCAAGAATAAAGCAAAGCATTTCGTCAGCGTATGCTCATATTTCTATTTTTTCTTTGTCTCATTATCAATAGCCAACGCACACATCTGCAAGAGACATCGTTGCATTATCTTTTTCTTTTTACACTGTTTGATGTGTGAAGCAAATAAAAGTAATGGTTGTGTTCTCTCCATCACATTTGCATTTCATATCAATATAAAGCTACGTGTGTCGGGTGAGTGTGTGTTGTGGTATTGTCGAAGAGAAGAGTTACATCTCACATCCATACTCTTTCTATTGATTGTCATCACTATTTATTCGCTGTGATATGTCGAACACATACAACTTTTCTTTGAACTCGTTTCTGATGATTTTCGACAGAACATATTCGTCGCCATTTGTTATTGACGAGTTTTTTCTTTACGTCAACTTCGGCTAAGGACTTCATACACCTTTTTTTTCCTTGAATAGCTTTGTTTGACATTGAAATTGTAAATCTATTAAATCTAAAACAGAAAGTGAAAACTTTACTTGGTAATTGTATTCGATATAATACTTTCAATCTGCAAAATATATTTTTCTTGCAAAAAAGAAATACACACCAATGATGGTGTTTTCAATGCATTACAGATGATTTTATGTTATGCGTCTCGTTCTTTCATTGTTGGATGTTAGTTTTCTTTCATTTTATATGACAACAAAAGAAAGAAAATTATATTATACTAGCGAGAGCCCGTGCATACTGCACGGCTGTTTTCTCCTTTAACGTAAGACCTTAGACGTTTAACTTTACATCCTGCAACAGATATACAGACACTCGATATTATGTATATAGATAGTTAGATACCCTACGGTCTCGTAGTCTTATATCACACATATTTTTATAGTCCATATAGCCTCCAATCTTATAGCCTTATATCTCTTGTAGTTCTTGTAACCTTGTCCCCTATCGTCTCCCCCCTTTTTGTATTTCGCCTTATTGCCTCATTCCCTTATTTCGTTACTCGCTTTTTTACTCACTTCCTTCAGGACCTATGCGTACCCGTATGTAATAGCCCTTGAGGACCTAGGGTACCCCATATAATAGCCCATGTGGGTCTATGGGTACCCATATGATAGCACCTGAGCAAATCTAGGCACCCTGTATAATAGTCCTTGAGAACCTCTAGGTACCCCCATATAGTAGCCCTTGAGGACCTAGAGTATTCCCATATAGTAGCCTTTGAGGACCTAGAGTATTCCCATAGGATAGCTCTTGAGGACCTATGAGTACCCCCCCCCCATATGATAGCGCTTGGGGACCTAGGGTGTCCCTATAGAATAGCGCTTGCGAACCTATAGGGACCTCCATATAAAATAGGCCTTGAGGCCTTTCCCTTATAGCTTTATTTGACCTTTAACCTTTAACCTTTAACCCTTGACCTGTGCATACGATCCTCAGAGAATATTCCAGAAAGGTCTAGAAAGTTCTAGAACAATCTAGAACTCCTAGTTGTGTACACATAGTTCTCGAATAGTCTAGAAAATTCTAGAATCTTTAACCTTTGACCTGTAACCTTTGACCCGGCACAGAGAAACAGACACACACACACACTGAACATTATATATATAGATTAAAAATCTACAATTAGGTGCTCAGCATATAATGCATATGTAACAGCTGAAAATGAAGAAGTTTCAGCACCATATGAAATTGATACAAAGGTTTTAACAAAAAAGAACTGTTTTATTCAATTTCACCGTCAAAACCACCTGGTGTTGAAATTGGAAAAGCTAAAAGTCAATCAATAACTCTAACATAGTTATTAACTATAGATCATTACAAAATAAAACGGACGTGATATCAACTTATATAAATTGAAGTATGCCATTATGAAGAACATTCATGAGATGAATTATAAAAAGTTGATGCATCAAACATAACATATACTCGAATAGATTTTTATTTCATCTTTGTACATAAATACGCAATGGTCGACATTCATCACCAACACATAAAACAAATATTTTATCAGTTAGACTTACTTATTGAACCACTAGAAACATTAACAGTACCAGATATAACAGATGATACTTTAACATTTAATTGAGATCAAGGTTCGTCATATACGAAACGTTACATTATTGAAAAAGATGAAGCATAAAATAAAAGTTTGGATACTTGTTGGTAAAGCAACTATTCATTTTGAACATCTTATGTATAATATTCTGTAGCTTCTCAGAAGGGATACTTTTTCGAATAATATACAGCTACTCAATGATTAAATAGCTAATTGTTTCGTAACAGTTTTCCGTTTATGGCATGATTTCACGTAACTAACTACTTAAAATCTAGCGCTATTTAAACATTATCATAGCTATTTAATAGATTTGATAGCTATTCAAAAGAATTTATACAGCTACTAAATGACTTAAATAACTGATTGTTTTGTAACAACTTTCCGCTTATAGCATTACTTCATGTAACTAGCTATTGAGAATCTATCGCGATTTAAACATTACCATAGCTGTTTAAAAGAGCTATTTGAAAAAATATATATATATAGCTATAATATGATTTAAATACCTAATTCATTTGCAACAAAATTTCGTATTGGACTTCTTTTTATAACCAGCAATTGGAACTCTACCACTATATAAAAATCATCGTACCTATGTAGACATTTTCATACATATCTTAATCGATTTGATAACTTATTATAAATAGGTAAAAGACGTATTTATTGCTTGAAATGACTCTTGCTCGAAATAAAACAATTAGAATGAATGAGTAACTGAGTATTTATTTAAAAAAACTGCACTGATTTCTCTGGGGTCATTAGAAATTAAAAAGTTATTAGTCCACGAGTTTTTATTTTTTTGCTTAGCCCTTGCTCCAAATATATCATTTAGAATAAATGAGTCACTGACTATTTATTAAATTGCCATGGATATGGATTAAGTAGTGCTTGAGATCTTAAAGTAGTACTTAAGATTACGTAGCTCGACAGGTAGAAATATATAAGATAATTAAATAACTATGCTTTGATATTAAGTAGCTATGAACATCTATTAAGTAGTACTGGGAATGTTTAAGTAGTTGTTGAAATTAAATAGCTATACAATCGCTCAAATGAAGTAACTGGAACTTTTGCTACTGACGCTTGTTTACGAAAAGACATTAAAGCAAACTAATATGAAAACAAACGACACAGTTTATCGGTATGACGAACAATCAAATTACGAATGAGTAAGTGATAGTGACTAATGCTTTTTGTTTACCTTTTCAAAGAGACAGTGCTTTCCTTTTATACTGGGTTCTTTACCTTACGATTATTCATTAGAAGACGTGAAAGCAATGTAATGTGGAAATAAATCACATAAAGTATTAACATAAGGAACAATCCAATTACGAATGAGTAAGTGATGGGGACTAATAACTTTTTGCCTACGTTTTCAAAGTGGGAATGTTCTTTTTCACATGTTAACAAGGGTCGATGGCAAAAGTCCCAATTACTTCATGTGAACAATATATATACTCATATGTTGATTACTGATCAAGCAAAAACTTCAACTAAATAAAATCGTCTCACTTTGATAGTAAGTAGACTTTCCTATTTCTTATGCTGTTATGCTATAAGAGAAAGTGTTCAAAAGTAAAATAACAATAGAACCTAGCATGAATATAGTACTAAAATAAACAAGTGAGCTCATCGCTGATGAGTTAGAGTAGTGGATAAAGAATACTCGTTCTAGAATGAAGAGAAATAACTTCAACAAAGGTTATAATTCTTTGTCAATTTTTTTCGTTGGGTCTCCCAGAGGGAGAGTTCCAATTTTTCAAAGAACAAATTGAGCTTTTGTCATAGAGCAATATGTAAAATTTTCATCGGTCTAAATTTGTATTTTGTTATACTAACTATTTTCATTTGATGAGTCTGTCCTGAGAGGTTCCATGCCAAGTATACCGGTTTTCCAATTTCCACCAACTTTCTATACAGCTTCCAATCAAACATTTTCTATGATTTTTAATATTTTATTTCCAACAAAGTTCGAAAACAAACATAGTCTCTCGGAATCACTCACTTTTATTCTGCAAGACTCATAGTTATATTGGTATGTCGCCTTAAGCCAACTGACTTGCTATTAATGATTGTAAAGTGTTCTTGTGTGGCATTGCAAAAATTTTTCCTCTTTGAGATATAGCTTTTTATAAGTAAAGTTGTTACTACTCCTAGGTAACCCAAGATAAATACGTATACTATTCGTTTTTTCGAGAATATTCTTCCATCCTGGCGATACGAATGCAAACTCTAATAAGATGTTGAAAGATTGTTGAATTCATATCTTACTATGGTATTGTACCTCCATAAAGTTCTTGTTCTTTATTTGAATAACGAATAAGATTTACTAAACATGATTTGGTGATTAATGACAGGAAATAATTTTTGATTTCAGAAGTCGTTTACAAATAGTGACTGAACAATAATTACAATCACAAAATGATTAATATTCTGTCTACTTGGACTTTGGTTGGATTAATGGTAGTAAATATTTTGATTCTTGGTTGCGTCAGATGCGATGTCAATTGGAACGAAAATAACTGGGCGATGTCGTGTGATTTTCATGGAAATGATTTGTCTAACGTCCTAATTGCACCAGAATTTTGTAGCGGAAAATGTGGTGACACTCAAGGATGCACTCACTTTATATGGACTCAATATAATGGTGGTACTTGTTGGATGAAATCGGGTGCAGTTTCCAAAAGTGATGCCTTTTCAACCAGTAATCCAACTATGGTCTGTGGTGTAATAAATGATGTTAAACAAGGTGGCATCCAGTGGAACGGAAATGATTGGGCCATGTCGTGTGATTTTCGTGGAAATGATCTGTCCAACGTTCTAATTGCAGCAAATCTTTGTGGTGGAAAATGTGCTGACACTCAACGATGCACTCACTTTACATGGACTCAATATAACGGTAGTACTTGTTGGATGAAATCGGGTGCAGTTTCCAAAAGCGATGCCGTCTCAACGAGTGATCCAACTATGGTCTGTGGTGTAACGAAAAATAGCCCAATTGAACCACCCACATCTGGGTAAGATATCACTCTATTCTTAATCTAGCGATTAGATATGTGACCTTCATATTTCTTTGCGAAAAAAAAACATTTGACATATTTAGTTTTGAAACAATTCTAAGTGAATATCTCTTGACCAAAGAAAACCTTCAGATTAGTTTTCTGAAATCCTCGGTGCGCCATTGAAAGGTGAAGATTGTTCAACTTTGCTAGCCGAATCATAGTATAATCAATCGGTAGTTTTGAGATATCAAGTATCACAGTTTCATTGACATGTAAAATTAAACTTCAGAAAAATGACATTCTTTTGAGAGAAGATTCGTTCAGGAGAACTTAGCACAGATGCAGTTGAGATAGAGTGCAGAATAGATAAAATACTGGCAGAACTTCGATCACAAATTGCAGGTTTTTTTGTATTCCTGAAAAGAAATCAACCGTCAACTTTTCTTTTATTATAGCGTGAGTAAGCGAGGTATTGCCTGGCCACCTGAAAATAAGCAAGATTCACCAAATATTTTTACTGGTGGAAAAATCTCCTGGATGTACAATTGGTCGCCCTTCAAAATCAATGTGGCTGGTATAGAATTTGTTCCAATGTTATGGAGTACAAACAAAGGTCACGATGGAAGTCAATTTTACAATCAAGCAAAAGGTGCGAAAATCGTACTTGGTTTTAATGAACCAGAGCGTGGTGATCAAGCAAATATGAATCCAGTGGAGGCAGCAAGTGCCTGGAAACAATATATTGAACCTCTCAGAGCTCAAGGTGCTCGACTCGGTTCACCGGCCATTGCCTCAACTGATCAAGGACTCAATTGGTTGAAACAATTTCTCAACGAATTGGATAAAGTGGGTGGAAAAATTGATTTTCTTGCTCTGCACTGGTATGGTCGTGGTGTGGACAACTTCATTAATTGGATTACCAAAGTTCGTGGAGAATTAGGTAATAAATATCCAGTCTGGGTCACAGAATTTGCATGCACATCTTGGAATCCAAGTCAGCCAGTTTCTCAACAAGAAGTCAATGATTTTATGAGACAGAGCGTTGCTAAATTGGATTCGTTGAATTGGGTAGAACGCTATGCGTGGTTCGGTGCACAACGGCAATTGGATCCTGCACTTGGTTCGACTAATTGCTTGATTGCACCTAATGGACAATTGTCTGCATTAGGTCAACAATATGTTTACGGTCTTTAAAACAATACCATGACGAATATAAGAGGACATAGTTAATCGTTCTTCAAATTTTTTTGAAATAAAATTCTCTGTTTTCTTTACTCTTATATCACTGAAGTATGATCTCGAGAAGTCTTTTGGCTTTAGCACGCGTATCATTGAGAAAGTGTGGATTTGGGTGTGGAAATTTATTTTCTATTGATCTGACATATCACCACACCCACACCATCAAGCTATCATATATATAAGATATTCAATCATTGAGTACACCTTGTGGACTTTACTTATGTAGAGAATTGAACATCGTTTAAAAGATACGTTCATTTTCTTGCAAACTTTCTGAACTTTCCAATGACAACTAGCTGTGTCTATAGACACAACTTCAGATCAAATTTTTTCATTTTGACTCTTTTGGAAATGCCTTCCTTGTTTTGAATAATAAGTTCAGTAAAATGGCCATGACTCTTCATCAGAAGCCATGATCCTGAATCTGTTTAGGTTTTTCTTAGTCCTATAGAGTCCCATCCATAACTAAAACATAAAGTCGAACGATGTGGATTTCTGTGAGGATCTTCTCTTCATTTACACCCACACCCACACTCACACTCTAATTAGCCTTGTCGTGGATCAGAGAGATTCATGGTATTGAGAATCTACGATCGACATTCAACTTTTGAAAATATATTCTAGCTTCAAGCTTCTACATCGTGATTAGCATGTATTGGACAATGCCAACAATGACCATCGTTCATTTGTCGATTCTCAGTGTGATCTTGTCGATGATACGAATAATTCCATAGGGGTCGCGAGAATTCACGAATTTTAATAGATGTTATGCGATGTAAAAGAAGAACGAATAATGAAACATGTGCGTAAGACGACTTCTTATCTTTGGTTACATGTTCGAAGACAAAAATGCTGATAAGAGCACATTGGCTGTTATTTACTAGAGTCAAAACCTAGTATGCGCATTGGCGTGCGTTAGCATTTCATGACAGATAGTACGATCTTTTCAGAATTGTCTTTATTAGAAAACGACACCCATTGAATAACGTATAAACTGTAGCATGGAATCGATTTTTTTTTCTGAAAACTGAAGCTTCTTATCGAAGGGTAAGTGAACGCAGAACAAAAGATCCGATATAAGAAGCGCTTAGGTTAAGACTTTTTATCGCATGATTGCATACCCATAAAAATAATCAGAAGTCTTCAGATCACTCTGTATCTCTCCAGTGCGTCTCCATAGTTTGATATCGAACATGGTTGCATACATGGTCATGAAATGTGGAAGTTTTAATTTTCAATTAAAAAATATACCCAAGTTAAGATACTACTTAGGATTATATCCGAGTTTCTCTTCGAAGACGTCAGTTCCATGACGTGCAATGGTGAAAGATTTTCTCAATGAAACGTGTAACTTAAACGAAGTTATCATCGTCTATTCGCATTTTCAAGATAGGTACACTATCAAAAAAAAAAACGAACGCGTAAGAGAGCAGTTCTGTAAACTTGCCAAACAGGAGAGATAGAAAGCCAACTTGAACATTGACTTGGATTTTTTCTCAACCTGAATCTGTAGGAATCTTGTATTCATCTTCAATGAAAGATACAAGAAAGAGACGTGACAAAGGTCCAATATGGAACTAACTAATTTTTCATGATTTGTTTACCTTCGACGTTGCATTTATTCGATTCTATCCAATCGAATCATCTATTCTCAACATCATCATCTTTTATTTCTAGACATTGATCTTTTTACATTTCACAACTGCAACAATCACAATGTCCTCGACATCTCTTGAATTCATATCATATCTACCTAATATTCAGCTGCTAATCATTGATTACGACCGTCTTGTTCAAAAGAATCGCGAAGAACTGGATAGACTTTACCATGCCTCAATCGAAGTGGGATTCTTCTATCTTAAACTTCCGAATCAACTCGATCCAACTACCATGTTTACACTCGCCGAACAACTTTTTGAACTACCATTGGACACGAAAATGAAATATGCTATGGATGGTAAAAATGGAGTCTATTTCGGTTACAAGGCTGTGGGTACGATGTTCACCGATAAGAAAGGCACTCCGGATAAAATCGAATTCTGGAACATTTCAAAGGATGAAATTCTGCTACAAGATAGAATCACCTATCCAGAACCGATCATGAACATCAAATCTACTGTGAAAGAATACATGAGAAGATCGCATGAAATTGTTCTTATCATTCTCGAGGCGTTATCCATAAAATTGGGGCTTGATTCACTAGTTATACCTGACTTGCATAGACTCATACAACCCAGCGGTGATCAATTAAGACTCACCAAGTCCACAATGTATCCAAATCAAATGTCATCTACGCAAGATGTGGCTTTAGGTGCACACACCGATTTTGGCTCAGTGACGATTCTTTTCAATCGTTTGGGTGGCTTGCAAATATTGACACCGAATGGAGAATGGATGAATATTCAACCATTGCCTGGGCATGCTATTGTCAATCTTGGTGATGCGCTGGTTAAATTGTCTGGTGGTCTCCTCAAATCAAATATCCATCGCGTAGTAAATATGTCTGAACTCAACGAAGCTGTCAATCGTTACAGTGTGATGTATTTTGCCCGACCAGAAAACGATGTCCTCATGAAGAGTCTTATGTGTGATGACAAAGAAGAGCAACACGAAGATCATGCGTTGACAGCTCAAGAATGGATTGCAAGACGAGTAAAAAATTACCAAACTGCGAACTATAAAGATGAGACAACGTATGAGATCAGTAGAGGAACAGAAGGATCTCGTGAGACGAATGTCACGATGTAATGCGTAACATGATTGAGATATGTTTTTTTTAGCAACACCAATTTTCATTCATGCTTATGCATAGACTACCGAAATGAAACTCCGAGCAATGATATCGTCTTGAAGAACAAAATAACTTTTGTGTTTGGTAAAGGTAGTCAGATTACATCTGTTAACTGATTGTGTTATTAATACTTTAGACATACCTTGATCTTCCTCAGATCTAGCGAAAAGATAGAAATGGAAAGTATGTATGTCAGTATTGGACTTTGATTGAGTACTGCCTTCCAAAAGCAAATATGTTTTTACAAGAATCGACGGTGTGAGTGTGAGTGTGATGGAATGGGGTGGAGTGTGGGTGTGAGCGTGAGTGTGGTGGGGTGGAGTGTGGGTATGGGTGTGAGTGTGGTGGGGTGGAGTGTGGGTGTGGGTGTGGGTGTGGGTGTGGGTGTGGGTGTGGGTGTGGGTGTGGGTGTGAGTGGGGTGGGGTGGAGTGGGGTGGGGTGGAGTGGGGTGGGGTATGATGAGATGGAGTGTGGGTGCGGGTTTGGATATTCTTCTCACCTACACCCACACCCAATCAAATCATTGGACTTGGACTATCAAGCAATGATGATACTCCACACCGAACTGATTGTTGTAATTCAAATGATAGTTTTCATCTTCAATCTACTGAGTTGGGAAGAAAATAGATTCATTTAAAGTCTAAAATAACGGAAGCTGATTCTTGTAAAATACCTTTAGAAATGACATCGTCAAAACATTTTTAGGAGGAAATACATCCTATTCCGCCCCCAGAATCAGTTCCATTCGATTCCAGAATTCAGGAATCATCGAACTAACTCGGCTTATTCAACAACGATCGAGTTCCCTCAATTTCCGGAATTATTTCTCATCCTCACTCTCAGCTTGTCTTGTGTAGTTAAAGAGAAATATGTTAAATAGGCGAGCGATTCCCGAACAGAAGTCCGGGAATTGGATGGAAGCGGAATTAGACGGAATCTGACGGAATTTTTAGGAATTCCCAGCAATTCCGAGCAATTCCGCCCAATTCCGTAATTCCATCCGATTCCGGAATTGTACGGTATTGCATGCGATTCTGGAATTCCATCGTATCCTCACCAACTTCTTGTTTTGTGTAGTTAAACATAAATATGTCAAACAAACGAGCAATTCCGGAACGGAATTCCGGGAATTGGATTGAAGCGGAATTAGACGAAATCTGACGGAATTTCTAGGAATTTCTAGGAATTCTGAGCAATTCCACCCAATTCCGTAATTCCATCCGATTCCGGGACTGTACGGAGTTGCTGAGAATTTCTAGAAATTCCGTCCGATTCCGTCTAATTCCGCTTCGATCCGATTCCCGGAATTCCGTTCCAGAATCGCTCGTTTGTTTCACACATGTTTCTTTAACCTGACAAGACAAACTGAGAGTGAGGATGAGACGGAATTTCGGAATCGAACGGAATTCCGGAATCGCATTTCGAAACTCCGGAAATTACAGGAACTCGATCGTTGTCAAACAAGCCGAGTTAATTCAATGATTCTGGAATTCCAGAAATCTGATGGAACTGATTCTGGGGGCGGAATTGATTCCGGAATGTACAACATCGCCGAATAGGATGACTACTCTTTTAGGATGTTCCACTGCCTAGGTTAACAATATTGTCTTGATTTTTGCCTGCAAACATACCTCGAAATGTTGTTTTTTCGAAAGCATCAAGCATGCCATTGTATTGCCGTTAATGTGTATCGAAGCAACGCCACTTTATTTGAGTATTTGCTCTGTAATGTTTTTGAAAATAGCGAAAAATCAGCTATTGAAATCTACGTTCTCAGTTTGGTTTACGGCTTTTTTCTGCGCAAATGAAAGCAGTCATTCGAGTGTACTGCAGTTAGATAAATAAAATTGCTGCTAAAAAGAAAGAATACATACCTGCTTACGCATGCTCTTCGCTTCACTTCCTGATTTAAGCCATACCTAATCGTGCTTCTTCAACCAATGTCGAAGAGAAAAAGAACCTATTGAGGTTGCTAAATCATGTGAAAGGTAAATACATCTCCTCATATTGCTTATGGCGATAACAAAGATGATTCGGTTATCGTCATTATTTTCTTTTATGACCATGTTTGCACAGCAACTTTTTGAAAGCCTTTATACTTATTATTCAACATTCACTTTTTTACCCTCTAATGCACACAGTTCACAAGTGAGGCTAGAGGCAAAAACATCGTTTAATCAGACTGATGTCATACACACTGCCGTTCTAACACGACTGCTAGCGAGCACGAATAGATATAAATACACGTAATTGGTATTTATTCTTTCTATTCTGCAGCTCGTATAATCGAAGCAGTGATAGAAGACAGCATCGCCTTTGAAAGCCAATAGTATTTCGGAAACACAACATTTTTCAAATGAATACAGTAAAACGATTTCGGTATACGATAATCTTAGCAATGTAAGTAATTGTATCACACTATTCGGATGATCTCACACGAATGCATTTCTAGGTTCTTTGTCTACGTGACCGAAGGTAAGAGAAAATGATTTGATTCTAATGTGTTAATGAGAATCCGATAGGAGTGCACAGAATCCTTCTTTTGTAGAGTATGTCTTTCTTTTCTGAAAGATTGCATTCAATGCAAATTGTTGTCTCTAGAGGCGATTTCTGTGACTTGTCCAACGTTCGTTTTTCTATAAATTTTATTCTAGGTCAAGATTCGACAAATGTTGCACTTACTACTTGTGGATGTTGTCCATCGGAAGAGTGTCGAGCGAAATCAGTGCCTTGCTCGACTAAAACGGACTGCGAATGCTTGTTGATGACGATGACCGCAGGTGGAATGTGTGCCGATACTGTCATATCTTGTCAAACTTTGACTTTATGCGAAAGTGATAATAAGACATGTTCAACACCCAATACTATTTGTGTCAATAATACTCGATGCAAGGTTCCTGTATGCTATCCGATTGAACGTGCTTCTCTTCAAAGGTGTCCTCCGCTGAGTTCAAACATACTAACTATCACTGCAAGTGAGTTTCTAAATTGTAGTACTAATATGAATGGTAGAAACATCCTTCTGCTATGCCGTTTCGAACATGCATTTGCTACAGGATACTTGATATTGTGCACACTTGTAGGCTGATATTGAGAATGATCAAGCTGGATCAAAACACAGTTAGTACTCTTTATTAAACTGTGTCGTTCTGTGAAAAGCTTTCTCGCAAATAAGTGCAACACTTTAGATGGAAATAGTTATAAAAACATCTGAAACCACTTGATGCTTTTCTAACTTAAGTACGAGTAAATTCTTCCTTGGAGATATTCACGTAGATCATTGTTTTCTCTACAGTTCGAAACAAAACTTCAACAGTAATACTGAGTAAGATTCTGACATGATATCAACATCCTTTGATTTGACAGAAGTTTTCTTTTCCTGCAAATACTAATTTCGCTGTATTATTTTGTTTCTTCCATTAAGATTCAACAACCAGAATGCCAACGACATCAGAAACTACAACAACGTCTACGTCAAGCAGTAAGACACAGAAGCCTTAAGCAATAATTCCCTTCATCTCTCCACAGATCATTGGTTTAAAAAATGAGAAGTGGTAGAATGAAACCATGAATCAGGTCAATCTACATTTTCTTGAATCATTCAAACATATAATTACCATATATGATGAAGGTTTATCAGTAAACAATGTTCAGCCTGTAGGCGGATATTTCATTTGATAGGAAGTAGTAGTAGGTAATTTCCCTCTATTCATAGTTAATTGCGATGAGAAAGGAGTCAGATTTCCCCTACTCCGAGCATGAGTTCACTTATTCATAACAGGTCAATGTAGTTGATCGATAGACATGTATCCCAAAATTTTGTCTTTGATTTACCGGCGGAACTCTCGACGAAAACAAAATGAACCTGAAAGAAAGACATTTTGTTTTCGTGTTTTTTTTCTCATAAGTTTGGTAAAAGGCAGGTCAGCATCTGGTCTGATTTGGAGTCATTATTTATTATCACTCCTACATTATGTATTTGATGCGGAATTTCATGCTCAATCTTTTTTGCATCGGGATCAACCTATTCTACACATGGAGAGAGGTTCTTCTAGTCAAAATATGATTGATTTTGGTACGATGAGCCCAAAGAGGCCAGTATTCAGTACAAAGGCAGCAATGATATGAATGATCAGTTGTACAGAATTCAAGAGCAATAAAAGCTCAATTGAAGTGAAATTTAGAAAAAACTCGGTATAGATCGATTTGCGAATGTAGTGTGGTTATGGACTTCAAAAATGCTATAATGTTGCATAAAGTCAGAGTTTGATGAAAATGGGATTTCCTATAAATCATTCGATGTGCTGTTGGCTGCTTTACAAAACAATATGGGTTGCCTTTTTGACTCAAGAAGGATCACCTGATCCTAGAGGATTCTTTATATCAGTGCTATAAGAATATACAAGCCAACTATTAAGATTGTGGTCTGGAGAAAGGATTCATTTTCGAGAACTTAGAGTGGAATGCACCACTGAAATACACTATTGTAAGGAAAACCAATGGTATTTTGCCTGTAAGTACGTCTGAGTACACTCAAAATCGACTGATCCTATTATATATATTTGAATATGTTATTTGATTGACGCTCATCTTCACACTTGATATTTGTACGAATAGCCTCACTGGGTTCCTTTCATTTTAAATTCAGAATCAAACTTCTTTATACGTTGCATAGGTGCTCTCTCGTTGTACGGTGTCCAACTCAATTTGAATCCTGTATCATTGCCATATGGATGGTCGCTATGCTACAATGGCACTTATAATGTCATCCTTAATACGACTGCTCTAACATCGATCCTTAGTACGTGTAATAAGGCCAAGCTCTTGCTTGGGTGTCGTCCAAAAGGCAATATTTCCCTGACTGTGGCTGCCATGGGACTTCGCGCTGACGTTTTGTACAACTGTAGCACAAATAGTAGTTGCACAAGGGTAGCCAATGGTGTTGGTTGGTATTACTCCAACAACTATTCATGGGGCTTTGTAAACGGCAACGATACGGTGGCACGCAACAGCTGTGATACGCAAACAACAAATACTACCTATAGGCTTTGCTGGCATACAGATCAGAGCAGCGGAGGCTGGCGCTGTGGTGCATCAGTGAGTCTTAACAGTGATAACATGGAACGGGTCATTTATCATGCTGCTTGAACTAAAAGTCTGATTGACGTTTTCACAAAACATACAATAAGAACGTTTGATTAAAATACTTTATCGTATTTGTTCCTAATTCCAATAAATGAGAATGCTTAATAGAACTAATCAGGCTCGATTCACTGTCTCGTCAAGAAATAAAAGCTCATATCATGTTGTCGATTGTCATTGTGGTTGTGACAAGGATAAAAAAAGTATACTTCTGAAGTACAAAGAAGGACAAAAGTACGGAGAAGTATTAAAAAAAGTATCGAAAAATACAAAGAAGCATTCAGAAATATCAAGAAATACCGAGAAGTGCAGGGAAGCATCGAGAAGTATAAAGAATGTTTACAGGAAGATGAGACAATTTTTGTTAGCTTCGGATATTTATTAAAAAGAAAAAGTAAAGAAAACCATGACAAAATAAACAGTATCAATATTAATATTTTTTTGTTTGTTGCAATGATACGGGAAAGACAATTACTTGATAAACGACTGCGTCCATCAGTTCAGAACCAACATGGGAATTGTTTATGAAAATATTGATAATTCTTATTGATTGTGATTTTGAAGTATGAGTCTTTTAAATACTGGCAAATTTTATCTAACAAGGAAACCTATCCAACTGATAAATTCCATTTGAATTCATATTTTATCCTTAGATAAGGCTCATAATGTGCACAAAAATTCTAATAGAGCTTGTGCCATTAGGCCTTTCTTCTCGAATTATGGTCATTTTACTGAATTTCCTGCCTATCATAGAATATTATTAGAAAAACCTTAACAAGGAATTTTCGCCTGGAAATTTCTCCGATAATAGACTTAATGGTCTTTATCATATCCTGGAAGTTTCAGGTCAAACTAATAGTTCTCTTCCGAGATAATACATCTGCAAAAACTACTACTTTCTCACAAAAGCTCCGAAAATAGTCCATTTTTGAAATATCTCATATCTTAAGAGAAATTCATCCGTTTGAGCAGAAACTTTTAGGATAAAATAAGGACCACAAGATCTATTATTAGAGAAATTTTCAGACGTAAATTTCTTGCCAAGATTTTTTTTAATAATACCTTGCGATAGGCTGAAAATTCAGTAAAATAACCATCAATTAAGAAGAAAGACCTAACGACACGAACTCTTTTAGGATCTTTGTCTACATTACGAGTCCTGTCTACGAGAAAATAATGGGTTCAAACGGAATTTATCAGTTGGATAGGTTCCTTCGTGAGAGTTTAATGCCAGTAAATTTTTTTTTGGCAAACTCATATTTTCATGTTTGTCGTCGTCGTCCGTCATCGATCGTTTTGTCGCCAAACTCTAGCAATTATTGATTATCTTTGTCTTTTCCTTCCATAATATTATTATAACTTTCTGCATCTAATTACAAATCATGTATGATAAAGAAAGATTGATTATATTACTCTTTCATTTCTTGAGCAAAAGAAATGCAAAAAGCTATGTAGGAGCAAGTACGCATATGAAAATTTATGAAGACGTTTAAGGAAGTACGGAGAAATTTGATGAAGTATAAAGAAGTACGAAAAAATATAGGGAAGTATGAGGCAGTACGGAAAAATACAAAGAAGTATGTAGAAGTACAGAAGTATCTCTTTTGTTCTTGGAAATAACGTGACGTTTTTTCCTCAACGAACATCTTAGTGCAAAAAATTGCAGTAAAAAGAGACCTGGTACTTCGTCTTCTACTATAAGTAGCAATTTCATTATTTGTTTATTTTTTAATGAAAATCGAGGATGTAGATGTGAGTGTGGGTGTAGGCGCGAGTGTGGTGGGTGTGGTTGTGATGGATGTGGGTGTGGGTATGTGGATGTGGATATGTTCTCTTCACTCTCACCTATTCAGACCCACACCGCCACACCCACCCACCCACATACTCACACTCATCCACACACCCACATCCACACCAACACCCGTGAGCACACCCTGAGATACACCTAGTCGAAAATAGCAATTTTGCAACATATCACCCAGTCGCCCTCCACAAGTCCTCAACCCTTCCACAAATACCTAATCCAGGCAAAATCTTGGCGAACGATTCCGCAGCAAAAACATTAATAAAAAATATTAATAATTAGTATTGCAGTAGTGATACCAAATGCATCGAAATTTTTGAATCTGAGAAGGTTTCTCAGGAGATGCGTAATACACCCTATTGATTCAGCTTCAGAAGGGCTGTCGATTCCACCTTTCATTCTCTCCTGGAAGACCTCTCCATAAAAAGAAGTTATTAAAAAATATTTATAATTAGCACTGTGGTGGTGACACTCAACACATCAGATTTGTTGAATCTCAGGAGGGTTCTCAGGAGACGTGTGATACACCATTTGATTCAGCTAGAGGGGAACTACCGATTGCACCTCTCATTCTCTGCCGACAAACTTTTTGAGACTGAAGAAACCCGATGTATTGAGTACCACCATCAGCATGATAATTATGAACACTTTTTAATAATATTTTTATGGAAAGGTTTGCCGGAAGAGAATGAGAGAAGAAATCGATAGCCATTGTGAAGTTGAATCAAATGGCGTCTCACACTTCTCCCGGCAAATCTTCTGAGAGTCGCGAAATCCGATGTATTGAGTGCCACCGCCAGTATACTAATTATTAATATTTTTTAATAACTTTTTTGTTATGGAGAGGTTTGCCGCTAGAGAAGCAGCGGTCTAATCGAGAGCTCTGATATTTTGCGTCGATTGACGTGTATTTGATGTGATAGGAAAGGAGCGGTGAGATCTTGGAATAGGTTCACATCATTTTTTGTGCAGTATATGAATCTGTTTTGGTGATTCTCGAGATCTACCATCTCGATAGATTGTTTCAGACAGAGAAGAGATGATCAATCGATAGATCAGATAATTCTACATTTAATGATGTATCTTTTAGGCCGAGGCAAAAGAATTGAGGTTTCATTGTATGAAAAGGCCTAACTAATTGTTCGGAAATGGAATCTTTTTGTAGCTTTTATTCAGAACTAGAGAATTCTATACTAGTTTTGTGCTCCGTGAGCAATTCCAGTCAAAACTTATCTATTGTCAGTGTTCGAAGTAGGATTTATCGAGTTCAGAGTTTTTAGATTGTGTTGGGTAAAATATGGAACAAACATGTTTGGTTGTTTATATCTGTGTTCTGATTGATGTTTATGGTAGCTTCACATCAATTAAATTACTGCGTGAAAAGCCGTTAAAAATGTCCTTTTTTAACAATGAAAAACGCGTCAGAATTTACAAACGCGTTAATTTTGTGCAACTTTAACGCGTGTACACGGTCACATTTGTGGCATATTTAGTCGTAAAATCATGAAATTTTTTAACGAATTTTCACGTCACACGCCTTCATTAAATTGGCAAATATTTTTAAATGAACTTCTCAATTTCAATATTTGATTTCTTTTTTACACTGTATGAAATATGAATGAATATTTGATTAAATGATCAAATACGATTCAAAATTCATATAAAAGTTAACAATTTCAAGATATTGGTGAATCAATCAAATGAATTTTCACCAAAAATCTTTTACATAATTGGTTTATTAGATGCAATATCGAATATCATGTCTGTATTCGGTATGTTTTTACAGCCTGATCGTACAAACAATAAATAACAATTCAAGTCATACAGATTTATTCAAAAAGAAATCTCAATACAAATCTACTGTTCACCCATGCTAAGGAAAAAAAAGAGTCTATTTATTTTTGCTATGTATGGATTAGTATATCACAAATCTACTGTAAAGCAATAGGAAAAGAAACATATTTAATCATAAGATAAACGGATATAAAACCATGAGCAATTCCTGTAATAATTCATAATTATAGTAGTACTAAAGATCAGATGTACACTGAAAGAAAAACAAAGAAAAAATGACAATATAGTCTATGTCGGAAAGTAAAGCACACACACAAATGGATACTGGTTTTGTTATTTTTGTTTCATCAACCTCTAATTAATTTTCAGCACAACATGGCTTTTTGGGTGAAGAATTTGATGTTGGTGAATGACCACTCCAATATTTATTCATATTTTGTTGAGCACGTTCAAGCGTTTGTGATGCTAAACTACAACTTGATGTTAATGATCGAGCTGAATTTACTGAAAGAACATCATCATCTATTAAAAACAAAGAAAAAATGAAAAATATATTTGATAGAATATATATCAATTTATTTGTGAAACACGATCTAATAGGAATGCTGAAGTACATAAGATAGAAATTTGCACCTCCTTGAGATTAAGTATAAGAATGAGGAAGAAATGTGTCCCAAAATAGAAAGAATAAAACAATCTCCTTATGATTGGTAATAGCAGCTACATTGTGTTTCACATTTTAATCCCTTAGGAATCGTGTTGATAACGCTTTACCTTTACAATGCGTATGATAAGTCTGACCATAATTTCCATTAAGTGTCTGTAAATGATTTTGAAATGAAGATTTTGATACAGGAGTATGTTGATATTGTTGTCTATTATCATCTCTACCATAATAATATTCTGTTACTTCATCTTTAAATCGACTACCTGGATATGAACAATCTATTACAAAATGAATCTTTAATATGTCAAAAACAAAAAAAGAAGTAAAATTCAAGATTATTTACATTCATTCATGCTTGTATAAGGACGTTTATCAAATATATATGTATCATAACTTGGTCGACCAGTAGCATTATGAGATGCCTGATTAGTTGTTGCTGAACGACTAGCAAATGTATTGAATTCATTTGGCTACATGTAAAAAGAAAAGAAGTGAAATCAATGAAAATATTGAAAAATGAATTTATACTTGAATTGTTTGTTGATTTGTTTGTGATGAAATATAATCATTGTTTAGATTATTTTGTTGTCGTTCACTTGACATTGGTGAATGTGTTCCTGTTCCTCGAGATTCTTGTTTTTTTGATAATCCTTTACGAATAATATTCTTTCGACATGAATCTCTAATTTAAAAAAAATAAAAACTTTCAATTCATAAGAAATAAAATAATAATAATAATAATAATACGAACATATCTGAATTTGTTTCTTGACTATAAATACTTTCTGAATCCCAGGACATATGCTGTTGAATTGATGATGAACCAAGATTACGTACAAAAGCTTTTGTAGCTACACCTGGTTGTTTTGGTGGTGGTTCATCAATATAAACAATACGATCAGTTGGATGTTCAGTTTGTACTGTTTGATCAGTTTTAAATGTCCATGATTTTCCAGTTGGTCTTGATCTTAAACTAACAAAAAAAAGATAAAGAGTTTTTTTTTCATAAATGTATAAGATTTATATTTTTGTTTATTCTACTTGTCATAGCAAATTTGTTTATGTTGTTTTCGTCTTGCATCTTTTTCACGACGACGTTCACATTCAATACGTTCCCGTTCTAAATCACTATCACGAAAAAGAAAAACAAAAGTTCTTTCTAAAATATTCTCATATTTTAAATTCTAAATGATTCTCCAATCATTTCTTACCGATCAATTGAAATAACACTAATAGTATCACTATCATCATCATCCCATGCTCGATAGTTATTATTTCCATTGAAGCCTGCTTGTAATTGAAGACTATAATCACGATTGAAATGATCTTTTTCCGCATTAGTACGATATTCATTAGCTCGTTTTCGTGTTGCCATTAATTCTTTATACCAAAATAGATTTGGATTGAAACCTGTTTCATCCTAAATAAACACAATGAAAAACATGAACGATTGAAATGAAAAACAAATAAAATAATTGATTTACTGCTGCTGTATCTTTATACCATTTACCATTCTTATAATCAAAACGCCAGAATGGTTTGTATGTTGCTTGATACTCGGATTTCCAACGTCTAACACAAAAACAAACAAATATGAAATTGAAAATTTAAACCTTTCAAAACCTTAATTTCCCATGTGGATATTTTTGTCGAAATTCATCTCCTAAATCAATATTTCTACCAATATCTTCATCATCTGTATAAGCATGGTCAACTTTTACAAATTCTTTTCGTCTCTAAATGTACCAAATACAAACATAAATAAATATGCATTGAATTAGACATGCATCAAATTCTAAACTCTGGCTCGATGTTTGAGTTCAGATAATGTCGGGTATTCATCCAAGCGTTTCTTGAGCTATATTGACAATCATGGAAGTTCTCTAAGATTCAAATAGTTGTGAACATTGTTGAATTTTTCTAAGATCTCAGCAGATTAGAGCCCGTCGCGTCAAAAATTTTCAAATCCGAATCCAGTGGACTCTCCGGTAAACTTTTAGTTTTCAGATCATTTATTCCACTCTGTGTAGATCTACTATAGTCAAGCATGAAGTCTCTTAATTCTACTTTCTTTTATAAATTAACTGAAAATGACTGCATTCAATACCGAACCCAAACGTTCGGATTCGATGCATGCCTAAGTTGAATAAAAAATTTTACTCGTTCATCAACTTCTTCAGCTTCAAATGCTTTTCGTTGTCTTGGATCAATAATTCGTCTATGACATGCTCGATATTCATTTGCTTTATCTCTTTTTGGACGAAATAGTTTTGTTGAATCCATAGTAGTTCGTTTTGCGCGTTGTTTATTTGCATGAACATCAATTTCTAAACGTGATGGTGTATTGACACCTTTAGAAATTTTTTTCGATGGATTAACTATAGATGATGGTTCTATTAGATCCGAACGTCGATCACGCTGAAAATATTATTTTAAAAACATAAATTTAAAAAAAAATAAAATCTAACCCATTGAGAATTTTCAATAGGTTTTTGATCAGTAACTGGAATATTTGGTGGTTGTTTCCAATTAATATATTTATGTTTATATTCACTTTGTGGTTCAATTCGTTTCTATTTTATTCAATGACAAAAGAAAAACAAAAGTTTTCTATTATAAAAAAAAAAGATATAATTTACTCTATGTCGAGGAACATGGGAAACACTAGCTGCTTTATCGAGTTCCTAAATATCAAAAATTATAATAATATGAATAATATTCTATTTTCTATTTTCACATACAGTTTGAATACCACATGAATGATTTTCATTTTTACGTCGTCGTCGTCGTATTACAACCTATGTTTAAGAGTACAATTAATCTTGTATAGATATAAAACTTTATCTTCAATGTATTTATATTCAAATTAAAACATTGAATTATATCGTTCGTGCAGGTATGGAAGCCCGAGATTTAATTTTCATAAACGATATGATGTTTTTATTTGGCACCTCGGTTTTTATCTCAAAAACTTTCGTCATCTTTTTGCTTGAAAAGTTCGCTTTTTTGATCGTGCAAGCTAGAATTCTCAGTGCATCTTTACTCTATATATTTAATTGGTTTTTTTTGTGAACGAATATGTCAAGATGTGAGGCATGACAGTGTTCTTTTTTTGAATTAATCTTTTCTCACTATTATATAAAAGAGCACTTTTATAATTAGAGTACCATTTTTTGAGAGCTTTTCAAGACAGTGAATTTTACTTCTCTCAAAAAGTACGAATTAAAAATGATGGCTCTGCCATGTTTTGCATCTTGACATGGTCTTTGGGACAAAAAAAACAATTAAGTATGTAGAATGAAGGTCTACAGAGAATTTTGGGTTGCCAAATGAACTATGTTTGACCCTTATTTTTCAAATATCTTCAGAATGCGTCATGATATAAGGCTGAAAATGTCATGAAATTTGAATATACCTGGGGCAAGATCGCTTTTTGAGAGACCTTAAGCTTTTATCTCCTTGGGCACGTGAGTAATCATTTGTAGAATGATTGCAGAAAATAAATGAAATCTGAAATTGAGGAATTTTGAGAACATGTCTCATAATAAACTCTATAAACTATCATTTGATAAAAAAATTTTTTATGTTGCTCCATATTCGAAAAAAAAATTACAAAATCGATAAGCTTGGAAAAACTAAAAAGGTTGGATTTTTTTGAAATAAAATTGTTTCTATAAAATACTATTCAAGAGCTTCACAAAAGCTAAATAGATAGAAAATGGTAAGATACAGAATGGTCACTTATGGTGGTTTCTAGATAATCAAAAGCTCTAGTTTTCAGTGCCTATGAATAAGATATAAAATTTGCTTCGACCACATGTAATGATAGAGCGAATAATTCTCTATCAAATAAGACGTTCTTAAGCTCTCTACAACATGCTTTTTGGTTCAGTCGTTCTTCCTCTTCTAGCAATCTCTGGAGCGACAAACGAGAGTATGCCTGATCAGTATTGACATATCGGAGACACCTATTCTCTATTTCAATAACTGTTTCATTGGTGGCTGTCCTGAAATCGCTAGTGGATGTGAAAGATTACAAATAAATCTAAGCTGTTTAGCGAGTTACAAGTTTCTATGTGTAGGATACTAAAACACAGTGGAAGTTTCACCTTCATTGTCAAAAAAAACAAACTTTTGGGGTAACATCTCTCTGAAATTACTCTGAAAATATAAATCAATCAACATTACAAATTTATAGTTATGCTTTTCCCTCTAAAAACTACAGAATTACTAAACTTTATCTTCTACACAACTAACTACAAACACAATTAGAAGACACAATGTATGTTTTATATTACTTCTCGAAGTGTTTATTCGAAGGTATTCGATTGTTTTCAGTGATGAGAACTAAAGTTTCGTAAATAGTTCAAAAATAATTTTCTTTGCAGAAAGTAACTGCAAAAAAACCGTTTTTGAACTTTATTAGAAGGAACTCGCTGATAGAAAGTTGCCAAAGGATTTTGCCTGGAAACTGATCTCTCCTTATCAGAAATCTCAAGTTCATTTCAACATTGTTTTATCTGAGGTAAGCAAATCGATATGTTAATAGTGTAGTCAGATTCATCTGATGTCCTACTTGTGGTATAATAAGGATTGAACGATATGAGATACCCTGATTTTTTTTTCTTTCATAACAACATTGAGTGAGAAAAAGCAACTTATATCCTATTTTATGGGAGTAATAAAAAAAAAAGAAAACGAAGCAGTGAACACATAATAACTAATTTTGAAATAATACATGTCTTTTTGACATATATTATCAAATAATTACTACTTCTTCTTTGAAGAATTATATAACCATTGCAGACATTTTTATCTATAAAATAAATATTATTTTAACTTCGCACATGACGAAGTTTACAATAAATGCATCAATTGAATTCTTGATTGCGCCTCTCTCTGATCAATAGTGACAATACAATCCATTTTTTCATCAATCTATATTACATCACAAGCCCCATTTACTAATTAAAAAATTTTAATTTTTGTGGAACTCACATATATTTTCGACAAAAATAGTGAGTGCAAGTTTAAATCGAATTTTTTGTGACTTCCACGGCTCTAGACCCTAGCAATCGGAAGTGAAAGGAGAAAAACCAGAGATCATTGTGTACGTTTCCATAGCAACGGAGGGAGGATGTCTTTTCCTAGCAACAGAAAAAGATGCGTCAGTAATAACAATACTCTGATTATTCTCGAACTTCCTAGAACCTTCCGGAATATTCTACAAATCTAAGATTTCTAGTGTAGATTCTAATTAGCAGGCTTTGGTATTTAATACAGCAAAAGGATCTTATTGTAGATGTCAATCAGTAGGACGGTGGTATTATTGATCTAGCAGAGTCAGAAAAGTATGAACTAATTGCATTCTAGGTTTAGGCAAAGCTAAACATTATATATCAAAGTTCAATGAGCGAAAGCACGGTGTGTTGGGAGATTAAACCCATGTGTATAGGAAGCTAGTTTAGTGATTGAACTAATGAAACAAAGAGTAAAATGATATTTACCACTTCCTATGGCATGCATCGTATATATTATAATTAGGAGAAAAGAAGTTATGTATTGAAGATGTATATGACAATGATGAAATTTCAGAGCGCCCGCATTGACTATAAAAACTCTTATAATTTTGATTTATTTATTTATCTTGCATTTCTCTCTGACAATATACCATAAATATATAACAATCAGAGTTTGTCAGTTTCACACCTTGGCCTATCATGAAGCCGCACTGCCAAGTTATTTTCAAAATTATCGATTTTGTAAGTTTGATATTTTGAAAATGGAGCAATGTAACGCTATGTTCGTTTTTTACCGGGAGCTGGGCAGTTGCTCACGGATGTGGGTGCTGGTCTGCCTCTTCTCTCCATCCACACTCGTATTCACACCCATACGTATGTGTGCAAGTGCTCTAGCAAGTAACTGTCCTACGCCTTTTTTACCAAACAAGAGCTCATGAAGTTTACTATTTTTGTAATCGTTCTACAAATGATCACTTCAGTAACCAGTGAATAATAAATGGTTGAACAATATTTATTTAGAATGAAAATCTCTTACTCTAGGTGAATCATTTATAACTGGATTTCTTAATTTATAAATAGCATTATCTTCAAATTTTTGATTTCTTCCTAAAACGACATATTCTTGTGGTTTAGCAATACGAGGATAATTTTTAAATGGTTGTTTCAATCGATAAAGAGATGACTGAGAAAATTTATCATTTGGTCCAATAACAACAAAATCATTATCATCATTATAATAATAGCGATTTGGTGATAATCGACGACGACGTGTTGGTGATGATAATGAACGTTTGATTGGTACTGAACAAAAAAAAAACCAAAATTGATAAACATACAAAAGAAAAAAAAACAAAAGACCTTCGCTTAATTTTTGTTCTTCAACTGAAAGTTCATGAAATTTTTTTGATGAACGATTTTGATAATTTCGTTGATATTCAGTCTAAATTTTATGATTAATAATTTTCTAAAAATGTTTTTTTTTCATTTTATATTCCTACTTGATACTTCATGTTGCGGTTTATATAAAACAAAAAGAAACTATCAAAAAGCGCTACCCTATCGTCTCATAGATCATATCGTTGTCATATCAACATAATAGTTCATAAGATATTTATTATCATTTATTAAAAATTTTTCTATTAAAAATTTTTTTCTTCGGATTTTTAAATAAATAATTTTAATATAAAAATATACTAATAGCGACATCTAGTAATCAAAATAAAACTAGGAAGGTCGTTTTGTTGTTTTGTATTCATTCAATTCCGACACTACAATGGGAAAACGTACGAGTAGAAAAAGGTTGTCCCCAATATCTGATTCAGGTGTTTAATAAATACTTCCTATTATATATGTAAATATATATATATATATATTCCTTTTTGTTTTAGCTTCAAAAGCAATTGATATAAAAGCTCGAAAACGTATTGAAGAACTTTATGAATTAACTGATGAAATAATCAATGCTTATAATGAAGTAAATGAAACATATGTTAATAAAGTTTATCGAAAATATAAACGATTACAACAAGCAAATAAAAAATTAAAACAACAACTTAATCATCATCATTGTGCAGGTTGCACATGTACCATTCCATTGAATGAAGATATACAAGAACTGGAAGAAAACGAGGAAGACGATGATGATGATTATGACGATGATGATGATGATTATGAGGATGATAATGAGAATTTTATGATACGTAAACAAGGTAAAGAATATAAACACAAAGAAAAATCATCTTCATCATCTCCAACAACACATTCCATAATGACACGAAGCAAAACAAACAATCGTTAGTTTAGTTCAATTTTTAAGTTTATTCTTAGATTTTTCAAAAGTTTTTCTTTAGCTTTTATTATATCCGATATTGAAGATACACAAAATTTTGATGCTAATGATAGTCGATTTACTAGTAAGTTTAAAAGATATTTAAATGAAAAAAGACGCATACACACGTTTTTTTTTTATTAGAAAAAATTCGTGATAATAATGATAATGAAAATGGTGATAATAATGACGGTGATAATGAAGATGACACATCTATGGTTATAAATCAAAATGAAAATGAAACAACAAAAGATGATAATCAATCCGAACATGAAGTTGAAGAAGAAGGTAATACTATTATTTGAAAAACTCAAGAAATCAGAATCACTTGAATTTTATGTTCTTTTCTTATCGAAACAAATAAGTACTTTAGTTGGACGAAAAAAAAATCAAGATTGCTTTATTTCATTTTGTAAAAATAGTTGACCAGAGAACATTTCCAAGTGTCAATATGCTTGTTTTTTATCGAGACTATATGCATCAGATAGATCCGAATAAATTACGAATGTCCTAGAAAGATTTTGTCTGTATAATGATCTCAACTAGATTAACTTCCATAAACAATTTCAAAATTTTCGAGCAAAATCTCTCCAAGATAGGAATTTTTCCTTCGCATTGAAAGATTCATATTTCGGAAAGGCTGTATCCAAAAATTCTGCAATCGTTTACGCAAGATAATGTTCGCACCAGAATTAAAGGAGAATGAGCGTAATATCAATAACTCGACAGCGGTAACAAGTATCGATCTGCAGTTTTCAACAATTGAAAAAGAAGAACTCTAGACAGCTTTTTATCTGATACTATTTTAAAATCTGTCATCTTCGCAAAAAAAATTAGAAACAATTACATGAAAATGATATTCCGTTTCGATATAATGTTCATTTTAACATTGACTTCAGATCTATAGATCAAGGTAGGGATTTTAAAATAATTTTGTCTTATATATTATCAAACAAAAACATGCTCAGAGTGCTCTTGATGGGATTTCTGAAAACTACAGCTCGCGAACTGTTGTTGTTATCGATTTATTGAGTTTGCATCCACTTCTCTATAATTCTGGTACGAATATTAATCTAGCGGAAGTGTTGATGTAGAGAAAGTTTCAAGTCAAAATTCGATATTTCATTTGGAACAAGTTGTAAACATCAATTCTTTCTAGGATATTCATAGTTCATTAGAATCTACATGATACATATAGTCTAGACACAAAAGCTAATTAACATTTAGAAATGTTTGTTCGTAAGTTGTGCATATTTGTTAAGGTCTAGTATGATCATTACGGTTAACAAGCATGAAGGCCTTTTCAAAAATTAATCATTTGTGTATACATGAATATTTTTTTTTCCTTTCAGTCAATTGTAGAAACTATTCGACCGTAAATTATGTAATTTAAATTGCCTCTTATGAATTTATTGAAAAAGAAAATAATGAATAAAAATGTAATAGAATTTACATTTGATGGCAGAAATATTTTATGTTTTATTTTCTTCTTAATCTTTTTTATATATTTATTTCGAAACATGAGATTGACTCATAAAAAATTCTAGTCTATCATATTTATCAAAGTTATATCGTATTAGAAACTTAATATTTGCATTCTTCAAATATTTGAACTCGGCATGAACTAGAAGAAAAGCCTGACATACTGCTCAATTTTCATAATAATTAACTCATGTCTTTTTTTTGAAAAGATATAACAGAACACGTTGAGTTCTATAAATATATGTTCATGAAAGAAATATTCAAACCTTCTATTTGAAATAAAATTTACAAAAAAAAGAAACTATCAAAATTAATATGAAGAATTATGAATTTTTCTATGTGGAAAATCCTACTTGAGTTTCTAAATAAAACTAGTTGCTGTTTTTTTTGTCGAATGTTCGTTTTGTTGTAGAATCTTGACAAGCTGATTTTTAGGTAGAATATATAAAACTGTATTTAGAAACATAGATTAGAGACTATTTATATATAATTTGATGACCAGTATTCAAGAACTGAGAAATAGAAATCGAACCACTTTCTGATGGCCAGACCCGTGCTAAGAACTCCTCATGTTCAAACAGTTCCGTCCAGCTCAAAATGGCACTATTTAAAGTATATTTCTTTTGCAAAAAAAAAGATTTCTACATGATGAAATTTCATAATAAGTAATCTTTTTTCTGTTATCTTACATAGAAAATTTTACTTGAGAAACGAAATAAAGTTCGGACCGAGCGGTCCGACAGAAATTCAGATCCACTCGACCAGTAAGAAAAATCTCTCTGGACCAGACGACCCATTTCAAGGCTTCATAGGAATTCACCACAATTTCATGATTGCTAAGCAAATAATCCACAATATATATTCGCTCCTACATCCATAACAGCGAAGATAGGGACGAAGATAAATTTGTAGGCGTACAAAACTATTGCAAAAAATACATCACTGTAATTATCATTAATATTGAAACTGTGACAGATTTGATAGTGGATTCTCTGAGGAGTTTTTATAGATCTATTGATGGTTTCTTAACAATGCAGGAATTTCTATTTTCTAGTTCGTGGACACTGTTGATTTTTTCTAGGAAACATTTCTCGGATATTCAACACGTTTCAATGTTTTATCCACCATGAAAGCGGCGCTCCTCCAAAAATCGTTTTGACCTTCCAAGATTTCGTGATTATTGCTCTATATACTATGTGTCTGTGGTAGAGTTCGGCAGTATGCAAAAGACTGGAACGGAAATGTTGAATAATCAAATAGATACAAAAATTCTTAGATCTATGTTAAGAAATCTTCATTTTTTTATTGTTGACATTAAAGATTTCAGTCTATATGCATAATATTATTTTGATTAAGTACTGAAATATGTAACGTCTTTAATTTCAACAATTCAATGGTGAAAATTTTTTACAATAGATTGAAAATTTTCATATCTATCTGATGATTTAAGGGGTTTGTTTCCACGTAATATTTTGGGAATCGTCGAACTCTAGTCTATGCTCCCAAAAACAGATATTCGCTCTGGTGGAGTTTTAAATCATTCTTCCGCAAGAGAAAATCTGTACAAAACATTGACGAATTTCTTATCATATTACATTAGAATAGTCTCAAATTTATGTTTCTCAATGCAGCTATTCTTGCTCGATCTAAAAATTACATTTTTGAGCTTCTAGAACAAAATAAATGTTCGAAAAAAAGTCGGGCAGATTGTCTCTATGGAAAAGTACATAGACCTTGTTACTTATAATAAGTTTTCATATTATTTCAAAGACAAACAATTTTCTTGTTGAACTCAATAAGTTCCATCTATTCATCTGTAAATATCGTAGACATTAAATTCTAATTTATATATATATACTAACTGACGTATTCGATTTATGAAGAAGTTCAAAGGAAACAACAAACTTTTATAAATTTTCCAGTTCACTATTTCTCTATTGTTCAAAAATAATGGTTATTTTTCCTCTTCAAAATTTCCTGTTTTTTTTCTAATAGTTGTTTTTGTGCCATGCCATAACATGCCACTCAAGATACACATCGTCATGACATCTTTAGAACTTTCATGCCTTGTTTTCTTGATGAGTGGTTTGATACAATGTTTTCAATTGAATACATGATTGATTATTAGAATCTTTACAGAAAGATTATAAACATAAATTAAATAAGTTTCTAATCTTGACTATAAATTTAATGTGAACTTTAATATTTAATTCTTTTTTCTCATGACTTCACATAAATATAAATATAAAATTTATCCTTTTGAATAATAGCTAATAACTTCCTTAAAGATTATTAAATCATGTAAATTTTATTTTCTTTAAGAAAATAATTAAAATATATTGATAGTTTCATATGTTTTTTTTTTATCTATAGCTGATCAGAATAATGAAAATGAAAATGAAAATGAAAATGAAAATGAAAATGAAAATGAAAATGAAGATGAAGATGAAGATGATGGTATGGCTCGTTTACCATTAACTTTACAAGACATTATTCGAAAAAAAGCCAAAAAGAATAAGAATGCAAAATCTTATTTACTTCAAATTCCTCGTTATCCAGCATTGTGTGAATTTCTTCGTGATAGGTCTCGTACGTCGTTTGATCATCGTCCGAGTGAAAGTCAAGTTCGTCCACTTGTTGCAAATCATTTAAGTCAAAATTTAGCCAATGATGCCAAAATCCGTATGCGTTTACGTGATGAATTACGTGAAATACATCGATCATACATGAGAACATTCATGAATGATCCACATGCTCCTGGTGCTAAAATATCTTTCCATAGACATAGACGACTTAATCTTAAAAAGAGTCCTATATAAAATTGAATATTCTTGTTTATTTTATCTTTCGTTCAATATTATTCTTTCTTTTTTTTGTGCTCTCTTTTGTATAAATCATCATTTTACTTATTCTTATAAAAATAAAGATAAAGATATTATATTGTGAATTGAAATGAGTTTGTTTTGTAGTCCTGACATGCGCTTGATCATTAGTGTAATCTTTTCTTTTTTTTTCTTATTATTCTTTTTTTTTTGAAAAAAAGCAAATTCTATGAAATAAACAAACAAGACAATTAATCATTTGATTGAATTATGTTATTGAATAATTAAATAATAAAAATAACTTCAACAACACTGACTCTTCACTTGAAATTTTATATTCATTGCTAATACTTACGAAAAAATTCTTAAAATATTTACTAGCATTGACGAGAATGACCGTACTAAGATTAGTTACTTCTGTCGATAAAACAGGAAGTTTTCTATTCAAATAAATTTACTATTCAAGACAAAGATGAATAAAATAATTGAAATATTCAATTATTTGTTATGAAGAGACGTTTTAGACAATAAAAATACTTCATTTTTTAATATAGAATAATTAACTTAGTTTTCTACGATGGTTTAGAAGACGAGAAAGACACTAAGGTCATTGTGTCCTTTCTGGTTTTTTTTGCATTATAGATAATAGTAACATGAGATGAAGATTTGCGTTTTTTGGAATAATCTTTTTGTTTAGATCAATCGTTTAACAAATCCGCATTAACCCTTATTTTATTTAATTCAAAAAGAAATAAACTGATAGTTGTCATGAAATTTTTGTTTTACAGCCAGTAGGAGTACTGTTTATCTTGTCAATCTATACCACATAACTTGTGATACACATTGAATACTAATAAAACGTTTTAAATGTTCGATAACGTACTAAGATAATAATTTAGTTTTATATTAACCCCTTCAACGTTATCGACGAGTATACTTGACAAAGCATTCATTATGGCAAAGATGAAGACTATAATTCCTTAACTTCGTTTTTGAAACCTCAAAGTACTGAATTGAAATAAGCTTTGCTTTGCAGATTATGGAACTTTTCACGCTGCATCGTGTGACGTATTGTTTTTTGGTACAAAGTATGAAAGGGTTGAAAATTGATATAAAAAACGTCGCTATTCAATCTGTTCCATGTTTTAGTTTCCAAAAAATTTAACGCTGAAGTGGTTAATGAATCATAATTTAAAACTATTAAAATTTTATTTTTCAAAGAGAAATTTGTTTTTAACCTGAATATTAAAATATAACAAACATTGCTCATATCTCATAAGATTATCAAGAAATTATTTTTTCTCTCTCTTCGATAAAAAAAAAGAGTTGAACTTCTAACTGATAGAAGTAATTTGAGCATTATATTTTCATAAAATAAAATGTTTTATATACAAAGAAGGCGGACCAAATGAGAAAGAGAGTGAGGAATCGAACATACTGTTCTTAAAAAAAAAAAGAAAACTTCAATACAATAGCAACAATGAAAAAAAAGCATATCAATTCAATTATGTAATTAAACAAAAAAACCTTTAATGTATGCACGTATATAGTTCTAAACCGATATATGTAATGACTTGTTTGGTTTTGTTTTTTCTTTTTTTTCATTATAACTGATTAAATGAGTGTAATGAAAAAAAAAGTCAATAATAAAGATTCAAATTTTAGTCTATCTAAAGCATATCGGCTACTTGACATGAACCAGATATTTCCGGTTTGATGCACATATTACACATTGGACATGTACAATTTCGTTGTAACCATGGTGATAAACAACGTTTATGAAATGCATGTTCACATGGACATACAGCTATTTCTTCATCTTGATAAAAATCATCAAAACAAATAACACAACTCTATATGAAATGGGAAATTTTCTTTGTCGTTCATGTTTAAAAATAAAATAGTCGAAAGACTTATAAAAAAAACAAAAAAAAGACTTACGGAGTTTTTTACTTTACATCGCATATATTGATCTTTTCGGTAGCCTTTTTCGCGAAATGTATCTCGTCTAAGTCTAGAATTTCATAAAAGACAATTTATTATAATTTTCTTTTTCAAAATAAGAATATTTACCGCCATAAATAACAACAAAAACATAGACTTAAACATAATGTGGTCAACCCGACCCCAAATATTGGCAATGAAACAGTAGTTGGTATTGATGTTAATAGATTACCCATCTTCTTTTATTCTATTTGTCAAGATTAAGAAAATTTTGAGCAACATGTTTTTCTTCTGCCAGTAATGTCAACAAGCATATAATGAATATTACATTGATGTCGTTCTTACATCTAATTATAGTTATTATTTATTGTGTTTATCTCTTTTTTTTCCTCTCTCTCTGTCGCTGTCACTCTCTCGACGAAAACACATTTGGATTGGCTTGATTAATTATTAAAGAATCATTCATTTAAATTGGTATTTCAAAACAAAAAAGTATTTAACTAATTTATTCAAAATTATATCAATTATTATCTGTATCAAGACAAGGAAATATACTTGTTTTAATTCACTTTTTAGATTATGAAGATGACATTCGTTTATAGGCGACATCTATTTGTCCTGATAAATGTACCATAATATAATTTTCTATAATCATATAAATAATTGTTTGTTTTCTTTATATCTCGAATTTAACTAAAAGTTGAGTGTCGCTGCTGAAATGTAATAGTGTTGAAAATTTATTTTGATAATGGATTGATATCAGGAAACTATGTAACGTTATCTTGAACAAATAACAACCTATGTCGACTGATATGTCTATCTATATTTTCATCCTAACGTTGTCGTCTACAACCATTTACGCTCCAGAACGATACGTAAACGAACCGTATTTTCTTGTAATTCTACGGATAGTAATACGGTACCGTATACGATATCGTATTTTTACCAAATATGGCTTCGTATGAGCCGTAATCTGATTATGAGACGACTGTATTACTGGACGCAGAATTATTGTCAGAATACGATATGTTCACTTATCGTTCAACTGAAAAATTTTTAGAATAAAACATTGTTTCCTAATTCCATGATATCAACTACTAGAAACATCAATATAATTCACATGATTTCTGAAATTTTTCGTATGCCATGTTGTTAATATGTTTTCACATTTATATCGTATCTTTCATTAGCAGAAGATCACTACTATGAAGATGTCAGACTTTCAAAGATATAAGAAATCGTCTGAAATTTTTTTGATATCTACGAATTCAATTTTTCCAATTTATTAAACTATAACACTCGAAAATAGCATTCCTATAATAATCAAAAAGAATATGTTCTTGAAAGGTGTGGATGTGAGTATGTGTCGTTCTTGTTTTCTTCCATCTCCTCACCCACTCTTAAATAGCGGAACACTCACTCATACCTCACACCCATTGTTAAACGTTTTTAAACTATTTCTCTGAAATACATTTAAAATCCTTTGAAAAAGCACGAGCTAATGATTTTTCATTTATTCGAACATTTAAATTACGCTTGATGTAAATATGTGGGAGAAAAATTGGATGACGCAGATTTGGGTTATAGCGACAGATGCACTATTATATTGACGCTTTCAGGTGTTAAATAGTTTATCATATCTGAATGAGCATGTATTCTAGAATTCTGATGACGTAGTTCTATATTTATGTGCAGCTTGCGACTTTCTTTGTTTCCATATTTTACTGATAACAGATTAAAAGCAGTTTTCAATATGATATTTGTGATCTATAGTCTTGTTTTTATCTATACTAAGTATAAGAACAGAACCATTTGATTTAAAGAGTAGATACAATTAAGTTTTTCGTTCAAACCTATTTCGACGAATAATAATCATTGACAATTGATCTTCACTAATGTAACTAGTGCTAGTTGACTTGCATCCAACCCGTCTATGATAAATCTAATTATATCTTATTATCTATAATATGATTGCCTAATTGACATGATCTATCATAAAATTTCACCAAACTTTCAAGACAAATTCTTAGTTCGTTCTTGCTTTTGTTCATTATCAAGTTGATGAGCTATCCAATGAGATGTAACTTTATTTATCGTCTTTAAACAATTGTAGATCATGTGTGTTCTATGGTACCATGAGAGAGAGGTCATAAATCGAATATGAATTATTGTTGATAACCTATCCTATCAGTTTAATATTTACATTTATATGCTCGGAAACTGAATGGCCAGGTTAGTAGTTATCATTGACATGTTCTCTTTCTTCATTTACATGTCGAGATGTAGTCTTAGTTACAGATCCAAATACTACAATCAGTTCGAATCATCGAAAATATGATTTAAATAATCACGATTTCCTCAAAAATCGGCAGTTTAGGCGATTAATCGACCTAATAAACCATGGTAAAATCGTCAATTTTCGCGTGATTTTGATGATATGGGTACTTGAAGACAAGAAAAGCATATCTTAAACGTAGCATCATAGTATACAGTTTCGAATAGCTTCTGCAGTAAAATTAGATGATTGGCATGTCCAACTGACAAAGATTTGTCTTCCAGCGTTTTGTATTGACTGAAATGAATCCACTAATACATATTTAGTATGAATCTTCACTGTATAACAAATTATCTAATTTCTAAAAATAGTTTTGAAGTCATCCTTTTTCAGAAAAAGTCACTTTTGATATCTGGAAATTAAAAAAATATCTAATAAAAAAATGCTTTACTTAATCATTCAGTCATTTTTGTTGTCATGAAATCGTCAATGAATTGCGATTAATCATCCAAACTTAAGCGATTTTGAAGACATGAGTTTGCATTTTCTAGCCAAACTAGTTCAAATTTTACCAAAGTATCTATTGAATTCATTATGCATTTTTGCAAATTTTTTTTTAGTTGAAATTGAATTAACTAAATAATAAACAGAGTTATCACAGAATATCATTATACTAGATAGGACATTTTACTATTTAATCATGTAACAAACATTTTAATGTTAATATACAGGGTGTCTGAAAAGAAGCTCCCTATTTTGAATTCTTTATTACTCTCAAACAACAAAAGATATCGTAACGATGTTTTCACTGTTTTGAAGCATGTGTCATAACATTTTGTTGTGGATGAAAAAAGCTGATTGATCGTTTGACTGTCTAGGACCCCAAGCCCGAATGTCATCTTGAGAACATCTAGAAAGAACTCATTATTTTGAGTAGTTTATTGATCGTATACTAGAACTGAAGTGTGAGTGTGTGGGTGTAGATAAGCATTTTTGCATTATTCAAACACACACCAAGACTTCACATCTACACCCACATGCACACTCCACACCGATAAGCACACTGACATCAACACTCGAGCTCTCGTATAAGAATAATAACCTACTCAAAATAATGAGTTCTGTCCAGATGTTCTCAAGATGACATTCGGGCTTGATCTTAGGCAGTCAAACGATCAATCGGCTTGTTTCATCTAAAACAAAATGTCATGGTACATGCTTCAAAACAATGAAAAAATCGTTACGATATCTTTTGTTGTTTGAGAGTAATAAAGAATTCAAAATAGGAAGCTACTTTTCGGACGCCCTGTAGTTTATAAAATTGTCAGCAATATTTTCATAAACTCTGATCAGTTCTAATGAGGAAACGTTTTCAACTAATCAGTCGCTTTTGAGTTCGGATTCTGTGCATAAGATAGACTCCAGTGAGATATGAAAAACCTCAAAGTGATAAATCTCCTTTGGTTTGTTATCCAGAGTTTTAGGCATTTTAATGAAATTTTAGTCTATGGCATGGTATATACCAACCAATCGAATGACGATATTTCGACATGACATTTTGTTCACAGACAGATATATTTGTGAATAGAATGTCCTGAAAATTTCAGCACAAAAGAATGTTTTCTTTCCAAGATATTAAAATCCCAAACAACAGGAAATTTTAGCATCTATAGTGAAATATGAGTGAATTTAGGAAATTTAATATTTCGAGAAGGAAATATTCTTTTGTGCTGAAATTTTCAAAGCATTCTACTCAAAAATAGACCTGCCTGTAGACAAAATATCAGGTCAAAATACCGTTAATTGATTTGTTGGTATATACCATGTTATAGGCTAAAATTCCAGTAAAATACCTATAACTCTGGACAGAAAACCTAAGGGGATTTATTATTTTGAGGTTTTTCATATCTCACTGGGATCTACCTTATGTACACAGTCCGAACTCAAAAGCAATTGATCAGTTGAAAACGTTCTCTCGCAAGTAAAACATCGAGATGAAGTACATGCGCAACGTACAATTTGATCAAGAATATAATAAATATTTCGATATATTCTTCAATAACTGATGATATTACCGTGTACAACAGCATTCTAAGATTAAAAAATAGTTCAATTCTAAGGATTCTCATCTTATTAATTCTGTCATTCTTTTGAAAAGAATCGAAACGATTGTTATATTGTACAGTTCATGTATCAACAAAAAAAATATAACATTTGACTTACATAAATATACGATTATGATCATATAGTACAACATGACGTGCATTTTTACAATCAAATAAATAATCTTTCATGTTTATTTATTGATTTTTATTTAAACTTAATCTGATGATCATTCACTTGCGAATCTTCTGATATAAATAAAATACAGATTTCTTTTGAACAAGGTTTTTCTCTTTTAATATCATATTATAGTTTCGATGATGATGACGATGAAATTTTGATATATTGTGATCATAAAATGAGAACAGATTGATCAATTATCAAGAACTATTTTCTAATTATCAAAGAAAATCGATTTCAAATGAAACCTTGTAAATGACAAAAAAGAAATATTCGCATGTCAATAACAACGCCTATAATACTCTTCATTCCCTTATTTCTTTCTTACAAGCAAACTTCTTCATCTAACGACATTTTTTTTTATTCATTTCTTTTTTTCTTCGTTTGTTAAATTAAGAATATGCCACTCGTCTTTCATTTGATTTTGTAGTTTGATAGACAAAAGCTATGCTATTGTTCGATTAAAATACACATATTTGTGTAAAGTACATTGATACGTCAAACAAAAAAAAAAACATAATGGCAATTTATTAACAATTATCAAAAAAGAATGTCTGTTGCAACTACCGATATTCTTCTTTGTTCATCATCTATGTAAGTAAAAATCATTTTTTTGTTACAAGTAAAAGAAAGTGTAATAATTCACATTGACAACTTGCTTTAAATTATTACTAAGGATTTTGTCATGTTGATAAGGCATAGTATGGCATACATGAGTAGTCAAATACACATGATTTGCATATAAATGCAGAATAGAAACATACAAAAAAAACATGGCATGAAAATTTAAGACTCTTTGAATATAATGAATTATATTGTTGAAAATGATTTGTTGAAGCCATTCAAGTTCTAGTTTCTGTACGTCTAGAGTTGAATATAACAATGAGATATTTATTTTACTTTAGTGGAGAAAAATTTAGAGCACGTTGAATTTTTCTCTATGAAATAATTATTGAAAAAATTCTTTTATATCTCATTCGAGGTAGAATTAGTGGGTTATATTTCACTAGAAAAGTACGGACGAAAAAATCACTAGTTTTAATCATGAACTATTAACTATATTCAGAGATGTCCCGAGGTCGTCAGGATTGGAATGAGGTGTTGAATGTTGTTTAGAGTATTGGTGAGCAAAAAATGTAAATTTTTATTTTCAATTTATAAAAGAGTGAATGGTATGAGGTTTTGCTCAAAATTGATTCTTCGTAGTATGATTGTTAATAGTGCAATAATTCTTAGTGATACATTGTTTTGTTAAGTTAATGCAGTTCTCATGTAAAACGAAAGTTTAAAATTTGCGGTCTAGTAATACACTGTATAAAATAGAATTATTAATTTTAAAAGACATCTGGCTGCCTTCTGTAAAGTTCAATCTGTACACTAGGTTTTTAATCGATGGCGCGCTTCATTTCAGAAAAAAAAGTCATTGAAATTATTCATTAAAAGAGATCGACTCGACTGTCGTGATCCATTGTCACAACAAACTTTTAATGTAACTATATGACGACCATTTTTAATTTTGTCACACTCACATAATTTTTTTTGTCAATGTTTAAATTTGAGAGTAGGACTTTTTTCTACTTCTCTTATCATCCCATCTTACAGTAGATATTCGTCTTTAGTAGTACATAATTCATATTCCAAGTCAAACCATACTCTTCTTATAAAATTTTGTTGTATTTAAATCAAATATCTTAATATTGAATGGTTCGAGTAGCAGACAACCAACAGCAAAAAATATATTGAAAGAAATTCATAGAAGCTGATCTGTTGACATTCTCGAATGATCGATCATTAAGAATAATGAATTCATCTTCCACTTGGCGAAAACTATGATTCGATTTATTCTTCATTGAATTGAAATTTTTCGTTATTGTAGTTTTATGTTTTTTCTTTGGCAAGTAACGAACCTTACTGATACGAGACGATGTACTTTTGTGCATACCACTAGTATGAGCTGTCATTTTGTAACAGATCACACGAATAAAATCAATAGAATTTTCATTATTCACGGTCACGATGATCTCTACTCATGACAAGTAGAAGTGCCCAATAGACTCTATGATACATTTTAGAGACTATAGTAGAGTATCATTTGAAAGTATCATTTCTACTCTACACAAAATACTAAACCTCAAATTTTAAACTTGCGTTATACATTAGAATTGTATTTAGTTAGTAATACAATGTAATCATAAAGATTACTGTACGATTGTTTTCGACATGGCGGGGTGGAGCTGAAAATTCAGCAGAATATGCCTTCGTAAGAATATCTGTTAAAAGCAGAGCTAAAATCTCCTTTCTGTCAGGAATTTCAACGGTACTGAATACTTCAGAAAGTGTTAGAATTTTTGCAGAATAGTCAAAATTTTTTAGGGAAAAAAAACCTTGATATCATCTCTCTAATCCAAGATTCTGATCAAACTATAGCAGATCTGAACAATACAAATGATTAATTTCTCAAATAGATATCATTCAGATGTGTGACTAAATATTTGTGTTCACGATCTTTATTCTTTAAAAAAAGCGAAAAACTTACGAGTTTTCTTCAAGAGTTTTGAACAAGAAATAAAATAAATGCAGGTTTGACAATTTAATAGTATTAAAGAAATCCAATCAATTCTGTCAGTTTAAACAGACTTCAAAAATATTCACGCATTCTGATGTAACACTTTCAAAAAAAAATGGCGGTATAGTTTCTCAGTAGTTCTGACATGGGTTTCGAATTTATAATAATTGTAGAAAGAAAATACAATTATTGAGATTTCCTATTAAAAACTATTTTCTTTAAGATCTCATTCAACTTCTTATAAAAATAATTGAATTACAGATTGTAGATATTATTGAATAATAAGGTTATCAACTCTTTAGATTAAATCGGTTTTTATTTTTCGTTCTAAATTTATTTAATGTGAATATACTAAATCAAAGAAAAGATCTATTTGAACTGCTTTTGTTATCTTAGAATGATAAAATATAGAGAAAAGTTTCACCTGAGAGAATTTATTCAACTCTGACAATAGATTCTATTAAAATCTAACAGTAGCATCAAAACTAAAAAATGAATTCAGATATTCGAGAGAAATGATTTGTATGTATCTTTCCGTAGCATACAGAGAAATACCTTCTGTACTCAGTAACTTAATTCGTAACGCTAAATCAATTGATTATGATTGAACTTCAAGAGAGGGCTGGATAAGTACGAGTACGTACTCGAGATTTTAGACAAAAGAGATTGTGTCCTATGATAATGTAAATCCGGCGATGCTCATACGCAAAAACGATCAATTAATAAATTCGAGGCTACCATTGTATCTATTTTGTTAAACTTTATTGTTGATCACCACAACTGAGATTGGCGAGCGTGCGTTTGTTAAACTATTCACGACATTGGCATCATATTTTGTCTAAGATGTTTTTGAACAATTTTTTTTCGATGATTTTGAAGTTTAAATTTTGCTGCATGTTCTTGACAAATCTCCTATATTAAAATTAACCCTCCCGGAAATACTCATCGGTGCATCTATTCATCTAGAAATTGAAGCTTTTTTGCGAACATTATCCAGAGAAGTAGATTAGCTTTCCTCCTCATTAGTATCAAAGTCACAATAGTAGATGACTGGATCAAATTGAATGGATATGTGTCGGGTAACTGCTTACTCTACAATATTTAGGAGAATACAAACTTACCTTTGAGTAATACTCGAGAAACTCCATACTTGCTCAGACAATCATTTATTATCTCAAAAAATATCTGTACTTTTTCAGATCTAGTACATGTCTTCTCTTATATATATAGTGTTAGGCCAATAGAATGTTCGAGAACTAGAAAAAGAAAACCAAATATTAATATTCTTCACAGAAAAACTGCAATGAATATATTTAATCAATTCTCATTTTATTTTTTAAAAAACAAGTAACTTATTTTACATGCATAAATAGAGTAGGGTAATTAAGCTTCTTGTTTTTTTTGCTTAGAAAACTCGTAAAAAGAAAATTATATTCTAGTATAAATTATTTTGATGTTTCTGATTAGCTTCACAATATTAAAAATATCTTCGTGCTGAAAACAGATAAAATGATTTTAAATAAAGATATTTTCGTTGTAGTCCAGAATTAGAACAAGGTGCTATTGACCAAACTAAATAGAATATAAGAATCGATTGAATAATTACTTTCTTTTGCATATTATTTGTTTGTTCAACTCTGACGATTGTTATTTTGATTATGGATATATACGATTTTTTTTTCTTCTTTTTTTTTCGCTTCAACCAAGTGTTAGAAATGTTTATTTTCGTCATGTGAGATGCCATTACTACTTATTTAAAGTGCTTAATAGCTAAACATTTAAACGAAAAAAAACAAACTAGAGCATTTATTCTTTTATACGGATTTGATCGTTTCGACAAAGAGAAATCGATGAGAACATAAGACTATATGAAAAACTGTACGCGTTTTGTATTATTATATTAAATAAAACATATCATATATAAGATAAAACAAAAAATATAAAACAAATGTCTTATGGAACGAGTAGTAGTGGTTATTTGACATGGGCTGAAGAAGTTCCTATTTCTTTTACTGAATGGAAAACAATTCTTTCAAAATTAACAAAAGAAGAAATTAAAAAGCGGTTATTTCCTTTATATTATTTTTTTTTCAAATAAATCTACTTTTTATTTATATTTCAATAGACTTTCATCAAATTCTGACTCTCATCGTCTATCAACATCACGTCAATATTCTCCAACAACAAAAAGAAATGAACGACAATCTCTACCAAGAAATAATGTCTTTGGTGATAGCGTTATTGATTCATTTCTTGTTTCATCATCATCATCAAATTTAACTCAATCAACAACAAATATTTCTCAACAAGGTATAAAAAGAAAAACTAACTCAAATGACTTCATTTAATGTCATTCATTTGTTTATTCAGATATATCAAAACGAGTTTCATCATCAACAAAACGTTATGTTTCATCATTTAAAACACTAGTGAATTCTACTAGTAGCAAACATGCACAACGATTAAGTTATGTTAATGATAGTGTTATTATCGTTAAATTATCAAAAGAAAGTAAGGAAAAAAAAATTATGACTATCATTTAAAAATAAAATAAAAACTATTAGATGCAACAGAAAATAATAGTAGTATATCACAGTTATCGAACAAAAATTCTACTTTACCAATGACAGCATCAAGAACCCTTACAACTCCATCTCGTAAACAATCATCTTTTTCTCCATCAAGATTAAGTCCAGTGTTGAAACTTGAAGCGCAGAGTAGGTGAACATATATTTTTTCTTTTTCTTTTTTTCTTTTGTTTTCCTTTAAACGTCAATATTGTAATTCAAACAATCGATCGAACGGAACATTCAAGTTTTTTTTTTTTCGAACTTTTATACTTATATCTTGATTATAATCTTTAGTACGTCGTCATGAAGGCGAACGAGACAGAAAAGAATATGTTGAGTTGTGATGGAGAAAAAGAAAAGGAGAGAATGACTCGACAAGGTAGCCAAATGCAAACGAGTGAGAAAAAGAAGAAAATTGACAACGTCAATTGTTGAAATAAAAGACACACATACGCACACAGAACGACAAGCAGCAACAGAAAAGAACGTTTTTTTTTCTTACTTTTCTATATAAAGATGTTGGTTACATTTTTCTTACTATGTTCATTGCTTATCATTTTTAGAACGTCGACTTACACATCATGATTCTTCTTCAATTTCATCAACAAATAATTATTTAAATATTTCTTCAAATTTAATTAATAGTATGGCAATGAGTACAACCAGTCATACACCATCCAATCCATCTTTATTTACTTATCGAAATACACTAACAGGAGGCAACACTATTCGACAAAGAGCATTCGTTGAAACACCTACGAATAACTTATTAATTACAACAGAACGAATTAAATCAAATATATCTTCAGCTATGCGTCCAACACGGCAACCATTAACAACAGCAACTGCAACAACAACTATGTCATCTACATATATTTCATCTCAACAATCACAACGTAATGCTAATCAAAATACAAGATCACGTATTCAACAAGATAAATCAATGAATTTGAAAGGTATAGAAATATATATTTCATCATAATTCAAATTATTTTTCAAATAAAAAAAAATGCATAAAATTATTTATAGAATTTTTGTTGAGTGCATAAATAAATCTGTTATTATTCAAATTGACATTCATGTAGTCAGAAAAAAACAAAAAAATAATATAAAATCATAACATATAAAACGACTAGTCGGATAGAATTATATTCATGATACTTTGTTTTTTTCTTTACTAATTTTAGAACTTTATGAATATCCTGATCCATTTACTAATTGTCCTCAAGATTTTCTAAGTAAATTAGCTCAACTTACAAAACTTCAATTAGAAACAATTGAATGGGAAAAGAAACGACGATTTGCAAAGAAAAAAACAATACCAAACGGCATGATACAAGGAAAAGACAGTCCTTAACAAATATTTGTAAACAGTCTCTTTTCTTTTGCACCATTTGTTTATTTTTCTTCTACTTGTCTCATAAAAAAAACAAAAACGAAAGAAATGTTATATGTGCCTTGAAAATTTTCTTTTTTTTCTTATGATGTGAAAAGTGATAATTTTATGTGAATGTTTCAAAAAAAACATACATTATTGCTATTTGAAAATGGATGAAAAAAACAAATAAATCCATCTTCTTTTTAATGAGAATAGCTTTGAAATAATTTCAAAAATTAAATTATATTTTGAAATTTAAGTGAGGAATGTAAACGCATTTTATTTTTGTTCTTCCTAATGAAATATTTAATAAAATTAAGAAAGTTTTGATTTATTTTTCTAAGACAACTCCTCGACAATTAATCTTGAGCATGGCTTTCGTTTGATTCTGCGCTTAAGAACGGAAAAGAGTTAAATGAGAAAGTCTCTCAAAATTACAGAGAAATCTGGCATTCATCAGACTTTTTTTTTTTTTATAGAAAAATATATTCTCAGTCTGAACTTTTAATACTCCTATTCTCAATCGTGAACACTTTCCGTCGTTGCTCTTTCTCGTGTTAGTAAATTGGTAAAGAAATTCTGATCGATGCGAACAAATATATTTTTATTACACACAAAAATTGTTGACGTCAATAGTTTTCAAAGAAATGTTTTTGCTAATAGCTGTATGAAGTTTTGTCTATTGTTTATTGCGAGTGTAAATGTTTTTCTTCTCTTCACCAATATCACACGTCAGCGGTGGAACCGATTACCGGTCAGTCTGCCAATAGATTGGTCGTTACTGATATGTCTTATTAGGTATTTTTGCTCATGGTACAACAACTTGTAAGTCCGGTCTGGTCTACTCAGACTGGTGCCGGTCGTGAAAAATCCAGACCAATTCTATCTCTGTCCTTCACTATTAGGGGAGATGAACAAAATGGTCCTATTTAAAATTTTATTGCTTCGCCTAAAAAATTAACCGTGCACTACGCTCGAGTATCCTACGAAAGTGTTGTAAATATCATATCCGATAAAGTACATCATATCAGTATTTAACAGTAACTATTGAAAATTTTTGTATTTTAAGATAAAACATTTATCAGATATCTAATAAGTCACATAATCGAAACATGTTCAGTAAAAAGACACTTGAAATTGCTGGTCAGATATTGCATGTAGTACTCTGCAGTATCTATTAAATGAATTTTAGATATCTACACGATCAAATAATATCGTTGACGTTTGTTTTCTTTTCTGTCTTTTTAATATATTACTGTTCAAAATAAGATTTGATTCAATTTCTCTATGAGAGAAAATAAAGTAAAACCACCCATAGTGGATATTTCGCAGTCGAACGGAGTGATTTTTGTTGGAAATGAATCTCCCTAAAGTGGACACTGTCGTATAGTTCTATGGTAGATACTTTCGAAAAGTCTCAAAGATATCCATAATAGAGAAATTTCACTATATTTTAACAACTGTTAATTTTTCAAGAAAAATACATGAGAAGAAAAGCAACAATGAGCAGTAACTAATTATTTTATTCACTATTACCATTCGTATACCTAGAAAACGTGTCTGTTTCTTGTGAAAAAAAAACTGTACTTTTAAAAAAAGATCTAATCTCCTTATAGTAGGCACTTTTGAAAAGTCTGAAGGTATTCACTATAGAGAGTTTATACTTTAACTGATTTTCTTTAAAAAATTATAAACAGAATTTCGCATATATATTGATGTTCATTAATTGAATAGCATATGAAAATTTTTAAAAGTTTCGAATATAATGGATACTTCTTGATATAAATGTCATTGGATATGACCAAATTCATTGAATAAGTGTACATCTATTAGGTATTCCATCTTAATTATTGTTTCGTTCCGCTATTTTGATTCAAAGAAATTTGCCATTTTTCATTTACTAATGTAATGATTCTATTACATTATTTGAATAGCCCAAGCTAATAACTTGACTAATTACGACATTGGAAAATATCTCTGTATTGAGTTTTTCATGGTCAAGACCGACTCATGTGACGAGAGAAAAAATCTAGCCTTTGTGTATTGTTTGCCTGTAGATTTTCTGTAATATATTAACGTCCATCAAAAGAAGTAACCTAAATTTCACTACGACTTCTTATTTTCTAGGTTTAGATCATGCCTATACGTTATGTAACTAATCATAGACGATATATCACATCATACTGTGACGTTTAAATGGTAGAATATCAATTGTGTTGTTTAATGATTAAATTAAAACGTATTTAATACGATTTAGGATGCACAAAACGATGAATTCATACCAATAAATAATATCTATTGTGACAGAAAATGAGAATTAACATTTAGATATATCATAATTCGATTTGAAATAGATCACTCATAATAAATACTGAATTATTATGTTTATTTGTATTTTTGTTATATGATCAAATCATTTAATCTCGAATTTTTTCAATACACTTATTCATTTTAAATATATCATCAATATCAATGGAGAAATGAAGAGAAACGCTATTGATCTGAAAAATTTTCTATTGATAGAATTTGAAGCAGATTTTTACAAATGTAAATCGATAGGGAATATTGGAAGCACATTTATATTAATGACAAAAAAACATTGTATTTCATTTGTTAGCCTGTTTATTAAATCGTTGAGTTCATTCAATATAGTTAAATGACTTTAAGTGAATCAGAATCAATTATCAGCAAATATTTTATTTGTTTACGTAAAGAAAAATCAATTGTAATGATATTAGGTTCTAATCTATTCATGTCAATAACATTATTTAAGTATTGATATGAAAGATGAATATTAATGAAGAAACGATTTCTAAATTATTTCAATCGAATTTTTGCTGCATTCATACGATATTTATCTTTTAAGTTTATCTCACAGTTATTTGTCGTGATATATCAGTTCAAGCTATTGCGCATATCTTCCGAAACCAATGGGCATTTTTGCTTGTAATCATTGTGAAACTTATGATGAAATTGATTTTCTTATCTACGTATATTTATTCATGTAAAGAAATTCGAACAGATTTGATTGTTCCAACCGATCATTAATGGCACTCGCCAAAAATCGTCAATAATTTATTCACACAAGTTCAAATGAACACTATGATAAATAGATTAAATGATTTTCAGCTACAAAATACTTAGGACACATTTGATTAGCTAATGAACGAAGCATCGGAACTGAAACCTACCGTTTGAGCTTATATTGAACCTACAAGGACAAACAAAAATCTAAAAGACTTCGCCTTCATAGGCCTTTCGGACCAAGTTAGGATCATTTTTTACTGAATTTTCGACCCTGCTTGGGATATATATTGAAAAATAAAAAAAAAGAATTTCGATGTGCAATTTTACCCATAGATAGTATTAATAACCTGCTGAATATCTTGAAACTTCCAGCTAAAAAAAGAATATTCTTTTGTTGAGATATCAAATTTCAAAAAAATATTTACTTGACATAGGTATGATACAAAAATTGAGTTTAATTGAAAACTCAATATCTCAACAAAAGAATATTCTTTTTAGCTGAAACTTTCAGGATATTCTACAAGTCATTCGACCCATCTATGCTCAAAATTTCATGTCGAAATTCTGTTATTTGATTTTTCAATATATACCTAAAGCAGGGTCGACAATTCAGTAAAACGATCATAGCTTGTCTCCAAAAGACTTATAGAGACAAACCCTTTTAGACTTTTGCTAATCGTATCAAAGCATCATCGTAGGTTCAATATGAGTTCAAACGGTATGTGTCAATTCAACTGATTCTATCGTAAGAAGTGGTCCAAAAATGTATTAACAATAAATAAGATATACATGATGTAATTTAAGCATGTTCATTCTAGAAATTAACCTATATTGACATTGATCATACGTTTATAGCTGACATATTACATGTCATAGGCAATTCATCATTTCTAATGAAAAACAAAATTATTCTGTGAAATATGGTCTTAAAAGGGTGTTGAAGTATAAGGTTAAAAATTTGGATCCAGGTTCTCCACAAATCGTGACTAACGTTGTTGATATACAATCAAATAACATCCCGTTACAATATTTGAACTATTTCTTTATTGCATTTCTGAAGGATTAAGTAAAACGATGGTGAAGCAATTTGTCCCGAAATAGATAGAATAAAACAATCTTCTTATGATTAACAAGAGCAGCTACATTATATTTCACATTTGAATCCCGCAGGGATAGCACTAATAGCTCTTTTGTTTTATGTTTTTAATCAATTTGGAAAAGTGAATACTTAGTCTATAATTGCGTGCTAAATATCACGATATAGAGCGAAGTGTAGCTAAAAATACCAGCAGTCTACTTAATTGATTTTAGGTTCTTCTACATCTTCATACACTTGCTCATATTTAGCATTCTTTCATCAATTATCAAAAGTTTTAGATCGAATAAATTAGATTATAAGATTAGTATATTTTTATCACGTAATTCTACCGTGTGGTTTTTCGTAATTTTATACTAATCGATTTTATAAATAAATCTTTCAAGTCGTCGTACACATTTTTTAAAGCCACAAAAGAATATAAACCATCTACAAACTAGATAACTTTTCAATTAGAGCATGATCTTGATAAGAATATATTTTACTATTTTTCATAATAGAAATGTCGACAGATCTTATGACAAACTCGCATAAACACACTTAAGAAATAATATATTATATATATGTATATTTCGTATTCTTCAAAATGAAGTATGTTCTTGTAAGAAATAATCAATGACATTGATGTAAAGTTTTCTATTCATTCCGACTGTTATAGAAAAGATAAAAGTAGATCTAGATACTCCTGTTTATTGCATTCTTCTTTATTCAAAAATCTAGTTTTTTAATATCTTTTGGTGCAATTTCCAGCAATGATGATGGATTGTCTGGCTGTTTTATTGCGATATTCTAATACAAAAAGAAAATATACAATATTTATTCTGTCATTCATCTTGACCTTGGTCTATGTTTAACTATTATTGATTCTTATTTCCAAATTTATATTATAGACAGATAGAGATCTGCATCGCGATCACGATCGTGAGCAAGAAAAAAGAAAAGCTTTCCAGAACAGCTTTTCATAGCAAGACTAGAAGGATAATTCCAGTTGAATCTTTTGTTCAGAATTTTCTCCTTTTCAAAATATCGTTTAAGACATGAGGATAGAATGATCTCTGACAGAGAAAAATGTTGTGCATTAATCGTGTTCAAGGTTCAAATGGTATTCTGAAAAGAAGAGAATTTTGAAGGAAAGATCTAACTCAGGTTATTCTTCTAGTCTCGTTAGGAAAAACTATTGAGAAAAACTTTTCCGTTTTTTTCTAATGAGAATCATGATCATGATGCAAATGATTATTGACAGCAGTTGAAGCACGATCATATAATATTTCTTTCAAATTAAAAAAAAAGGCATCATTGCAGTATTGCAATTCTATTCAGTTGATCAGCATCCATTCTATTTCTTAGGAAGAATAAATATGTCTAAAGTTTGATTTTGAATTTTGTTTTTCATTATAATAATACTACAAGTGCAAAATAAATTGAGTACTTGTAAAAAACAAAAATAATAAAATGTTAACTCATTTAATATAATCTAATGAATACATTAAATAATATTAGTCTTCTCACTCATGATAATTTTTGCTTGTGAAAGTCTTTCAAAACCTATATAAAAATGAAATACTTCGACATGAAATTATAATTTATGCATAATATTGAGAATTGTAACCAAGAAGAAATGACTATCATTGATGGATAGAATGTCTAATAGGATAAATTTAGTAGTAATACAAGAAGATAAATGTCACAACAAGAATAGATATATATTTTCATATTCCAAAAATAAGAAGAAGCTGAAGTTCATAATTGACTTCATTTAATTGAATGAGCTGTTGAAAAAAAATATCTAATGACATAGAAAATTGAGAGAATTCACTAATAATAGTATGTCTGATGATAATCGTCGTCAAGAAAATGAAGAAAGTAATTTCTTTATTTTTTTTTCTACTATTCGTTTATACTAACAACGCGTATTCGTTCTGTATGCTTCATTACAATTCATTTAATTATTTTTGAAAATTTTATTACTCAAAGCACAAATTTAACAAAATGCACATGATGAATTACAAACATTCTTATTATTTCTCTCAGCTTGAAATTTTGTTTTTATGACTCGAAATACATTAATGTATATTCACCGAAGAAAAAAAAATAAATAATACCAAGAAATTTCACAACGAATAATAAATTTAATACATGAAAATTAAAAATCTTTAAATAGTTGTACTTCATATTTTGGTGCTATTGGTATTTGTTTGATATCAACTTCTTCGTACATATCAAAATTTGTTGTATCATTTGGTGATGTAATTGTTGGTTTTATAGGTGGTTGAATTTTTCGATTATAAAGATCTGTCCATGATACACTAACAAACCATTGTTCACGTTTTATTTCATCGCCACCATTTTTTGCTGAACCAAGTCGTTGTGATTGATCAGTATTAAGTAATTTACGAAGAACTTGTTTAGCTGCGTAATCAAAATGACGTGGAAATTCAATTCTACCAGAAAGAATCTTTTGATATGTGGTAAATTGATCAGTGTCATAAAATGGTGGATAACCTAACAATTAAAGGAAAATAAATTGAAAACTTCTCTTCTCATTTTCAGTAGATAATTACCAGCAAGCATTTCATAGATAAGAATACCAAGTGCCCACCAATCAGATGCTTTATGATGACCACGATTTTGAATAACTTCTAGATAATAGAAACGAAGAAAAAAAATTGAAAAATTTTAATAGAAATTAAAAACAAAAAGAAAAAAACTATTTACTAACCAGGAGCAAGATAATCAACAGTGCCACAGAGTGTAAATGTTCGTTCTTTAGTTTCTTTAGCAAAACCAAAATCGACTAGACGAACATGACCTTCACTATCTAATAAAATATTTTCCTAAAAAAAAACAAATGAAATAGATAATGTTATATTTAACAATATTTCAATAAAAAAAATTTACTGGTTTTAAATCTCGATAAAGTATATCTAAATGATGTAAATAATCAAGTGCAAGTAAAACTTCACTTGCATAAAATATAGCTGTTTTAGCATCAAATTTTTCATGTTTACGCATCATTTGAAAAAGTTCACCACCCGGTAAATATTCAAGTAGAAGATAAAGTAAAGAATTTGTATGTGTTGTCCATTGTACACGTACAAGAAATGGATGATGTATTCTTAATAAAATATTTTTTTCACTTTGAACATGTTCAACTTGTTTTGATTCAACAATACGTTTTATAGACATTGTCTTAAGAGCATAGAATGTATTTGTATCACGATGACAAACAAGTTGTACTCGACCAAATGTTCCTAAGATTAAAAAAAAAACAAATAGAATTTCTTATTTAAATCTTTTTTGTTAATTCTATGAATCTTACCAGTACCAACTGTTCGAATAATATCCAATGAATCAATTGTAAACTGAATTGTTGGTATGGAAGATCTTCGTTGAGATGGTGGTGATGATGATGGTATTTCATTGATATGATCCAAAATAGGATTATCATTTTGTAATTGTTCAATTGGTGTATTATCAATTATTGTATTTGAATTATCTTGTAAAATAGGAATATTTGATGTTATTATATTTAATTCTGATATTTTTGAAGTTTGTCTTATAGGTGGTAACTCAGTAATTGCTGTAGAAGTTATTGTATTTGTTAATTCATTTTGATCTGATATATTAGGCATATTTGTAAATGAATTAACACGAGCACATGGATGTATTGATGGAGTTGGACTTTTTTTAGCTGACATTCGTGATGAATTTGTTCGTTTTATTGTTGACACTGTAATTGGAGTTGTTTTTGAAATATTTACTTTTTTATGAGAACGTGGTGTTGATGAAGTTGATCCACGAGTTGATCGTCGAGTTAATAAACGTTCAGGAGGTTTCGATGGAGTAATAGAACGGACTGTCGCCATTCTAAAAATAAATTGTGTAACACTAAAACAAGAGAAGAAAAGTTTAAAAAAAATGAAGAAACACAATTCGCAATTAAAGAAATAAGAACGTCAAACAACTATGGTAGCAAATGTCAATTGAATATTGTTTGAATCAACATATTCAAATAGTGAAGTAAAATTCTGTCATGCAAAAAAGAATCGATGATGTCAAGATTAGAGTACTTTATGTGTGGCTGATTTACTCAAATTTTTTTTTTCTTTTAAGACAAGAGAAACGGACGATCAGTAAACAAATTTGTTCTCTGTCTTAATGTTTTTTTTCTCTTTCTCTGTTATTTTCAAAAAAGGAAAGAAAAGCAAAAGAAATTTTTTTTTTCCAATGATGATTTCATTATTTCAATCAACACCAATACAGACATACCGAAACCTTTAAAGATTATGTATGTTGAGATAGAAAAAATAACGAAAATTTTTATATGGAAGAGCGCAAAAGAATTCATAAAAAAAAGAGAAAAAAAATTACAGTTCTTCAGATTATTAATCACGAGAAAAAAAACTTTCTTCTAAAAGCTTTTTTATTTTTGTCAGTGAATATTTTAAAAATATTTTCAGTTGATGATTGGTAAACAACTTACTTTTTTTTTAATATAGATATAGTTTAAATAAACTCGATAAGTATGTAGATAATTGGATGTCCAATATTTTTATTGAATGTTTGTTTGAATTCCTAACTAATCAACCTTGTTTTTATCACGCACATCGCTCACTCATAAATATCTTTTGAATAAAAACGTCTTTTTTTTTCCCTCTCTCTCTCTCTCTCTTTTTTTCTTTCTCCTTTATTTCCATCATCGTCATCATTATTCAATATGCAATGCCCAAACATTACTTAGATACAAATGGTGAAGATGATAGCAACAAAGTTTCTTTTTTTCTTTCCTTAACGTTTATACTGAGCGCACACATATACACTGATTTTTTTAAATATTTCTATTGTCATTGTGGGAAGGTGATAAAAAGAAGATAAAAAAGAAATTGCGTATACTTTTTAGTCAAACGAACCAAATAAAAGAATAATGAAACGTAAATTAAAAGGAAACAATAAGCATCATGCTTGTATACTTATCTAGAAGTGTTCTATTCAAAGACTTTTGCATACATCGTTTTTTTGTTGCCTCTTTTTTTGTCTTCTATGATACTCATGAGTTACATATACGAGTAAAAATGAATGTGAGATAGCAAGAGAAAAGATTAATATATTTTTACAGAATTTCACTATGTGAGTGTGTGTGTTTATGGAACGAATATCATATTGAAAAACGAAGAGACAGTATTACTTTTCATTTTTATACATGCATTACACATTGTAATAATTAGAGATTAGTTACGCTTCTTAGAACCGAATATTAATCATATAACAACAATCATCAATTTTAGTCCTTACTAATTCTATTATCGAATTTTTATCAATAAAGAATATTGAATTTTTCAATTAACTATATAGGGTTTTTTTTTTGTCTTGATTATTCAATCTAATAGTACATTTTATAATTAGAATATAATAGAACGAAAACATAGAAGAGCGGAATTATTTCTTTTTATTCAAGTACAAATACCACATAGGCAATCCATCCAAAAGACTCTTGTTTTTTCTTTCTATTGACACTAAATATTAAGCAATATGAATATGGAATGATTTATAAACATATATTTTTTTTAAATATTCATATGACGAAATATATAATAATTGTGATTGCAAAAATTATTGATGTGATGTTATCATATCCATATTAGTATTGGAATCATGGTCGTCATAAAATATGTACTTCTTTTTTTTCTCATTTATTGACAATGAATGAAAGGTTAAATTTCTTCTCATTTACGTCAATCAAAAACGAACATAACTTACTTGATGTGAGCGCAGAATATGATGCGGGATACGACAAAAATAAATGTATTCATATGTCCTGAAGCTTGAAATATATGTATATTTAAGTATTCTATTTGATCAGCAAACAGCATTGGTAAACATAATATTTACAACATAAGTAATAGATTATTATTTTTAGTATCATTCCCATGGGAAATTATGTAGTCAAATACACTCGACATATCAACTATTCGAAGATTATACGCTTTTCTTTATAGAAAATATAATAAAAAATTAATTAAATTACTAAATACTTTTCACACTTTATACAAAGGAAATTGACCTATTTCTTTTTTTTTTATTGCTGCAAATCAGTTTCTTTATCTTCCATATTTATATATTTATATTATAAAACTTAAAAATAAAGAAAACATGAAAATAAATATATTTATTGAACTGTTTGTTGAGCGGCCATATGATCAGTGATAGTATCAAATAATGATTCACGTTCAAGCATAGATTCAGTTAAACTTCGTGTTTTTTGTCTTAAATCTTCTGTATGTGGTGTTATTTTCATAATACTAAATTGTTGAATATTTGAATTTCTTGCACGTATATGTGCAACACGTTGTTGTGCTTGTAAAAGACGTTCACTTGCATCACGCATAGCTTGTACATCTAATTGTTTACGTTCAATATTTGATAAAGCACGACGAACATGTTTACGTTGTGTTAAATATTTGTCAATTAATCGAGCTTGCTCTTCTGTATTCTTTTTTTGTCTTGCAACTAATTCTCGTGCATGTCGTGATTTTCGTTGAACACGTATATTATTTTCATGACGTTTTAATGCATTTGATATTGATACATGTTGAGCATTAAATCCATGAGAAAATGCTACTTGTGCACGACGTTTTCTTTGTTGTTCAACAAGAAGAAGACGTTGTTCTTGAACTGTATCATATAATTCATTTTGAGTATGTTCAACACGATGACGAATATAAGCTTGTTTCATACGATCTTGATCTTTTGCACGATGAATTGATACAAGACGTTCATCTTGTATATGCTAAATAAAAATAATTTGCAATAGAATTTTTATATTTAGAATACTTTCAAATCTATTCGAAATGCAGTTAACTGTCGGAATTGACTGGAACTCGTCAGGTTGAAAGTTTTCGAACCCAGATCCGGTTGAATCGTACGTTGATTCTCTCAATGAAGTTTTTCGATCGGTATTGGATAGTCGCTCCTGAGATACGAGATACTCTTTTTTTAGCTTTTTGCATTCGATAACCAGTGCACCCTACATCAGAGATGGAACCGGTATAGGTTACCAACTGGTTCGTTCCGATGACTGGTAGACCGGTCATTACTGATAGACCCGCCGATTGCTGGTCTAACTTATTTGCTGTCCTGCTTTTATTATATAAACTTATTTGAAAACTTCGATTGGTCTTTTTACTATGACGTCGTTTATATTTTACATGAACAATTTTATTGTTTTTTACTTCGTTTTTTTCTCGTTCTATGTAATTCAAAAACAAACGTCGAATCCAGATATGGAACTGGTACTGGTCGTCAAAAATACAGACCAGTTCCATATCTGTCCTACACATGTCTCGGACGACTAGAGCTCATGAGATCCAAAATTTTCGAATCCGGGACCAATCCGATGGATTCTAGGATTGACTATTATAATGTTTGAATAGATTTATTTGAATAAATTTAAGTTAATAAGGATATATTAGAATTTACTAAAATGCTCAATAGTATGTAGAAAACAGATATAAGTCGGAATATATTCATGTTGAATTTGTTGTTGTTATAACACAGGATAAATTGTAATCAAGAGTAGAGTATCTAATTTCGATTATGTTAGTATTCATGAAATCAGAGAGAGAGTATTAAAGAAGTGAAAAGATGAGCATATTTGATATGTTTTACATAAAAAAAAAGATGAATATCTTAAATAAATATGAAATTTTGACTAATAATATGAACAATTTGATGAATGTAAAACTTTTTTTGACATTTTCAATGAATGGGTTTATCCGGTTAGAATAATACTGAGAATCAAGGTTAAGAATTTATTTTTATAATTACAAATCAAGGTTTTTTTAAAATTCATAGTATAAACAGTTTTTGTCATTGAGGAGGAAACCCGAAGGTTTAAAAATCAATTAAGATTATTATGTAATTAAACTATAACTAGAGGTATCAGTGGGTCGGCTAACCAACCACCCTCCGTTGCCTATGGCCACAAAATTTTTAACACATGTTAGCTGCACTATCACCGGAGCATGAGATATTTTTTAGCCGCTGCCGTCAACAACGGAAAAACGTTTGCATAGATTCGGTCGTCATCTCCGATTAATGCATCGGCTTACAGCGCTAACTATAATTGATTTCTGTTTTGAAGAACTTGCCAAAAGAACGCTTATTTTCAATGGGTATTGACGTCAATCAATTATATTACATTCTATGAGCTACAAACGACTCTCTTTTGTGTCTGATGCTCTCGGATCATATTTGAAATAGTCATTTCTAAATTCCAGATTTTTTTTTCCTTCATTTTGTATTAAAAATAGATATGATTAAATGAATTACTTGTATTTGTGCATTAATAAATGATTGTTCTTGTCGAGTTTGGTCTATTTCTTGTGCAAGTAATTTTCGTCGTTCAACTTTTGTTCTTTCATTATAAGCTTTATCAATAGCTACTAAACATCCAAATGCCATACCTCCATGTATTGTTCTTAAAAGTCGATCATCTAATGTACGATTTTTAATTAAATTTCGATTCATTATATTATTTTCTTTGATTTCAGCTGCAAGTTTACGTTGTTGTAAATGTGATTCATCTTTTATATTTTGTACATATTGTCTAGCTGCACGAATTTCATCATTTAATTCTTCTATTGGCTCATAAACAGTCATTTGAGATTTTTGACCACGAAGTATAGGTGATGTTCTATCATCAGAATATTTTGATGTACTTGTTTTAGTAATAAGTTGTCTTGAACGATGACTTATATCAGTAGTGCAATAAGGTAAACGATTTGTACCAGTTTGAGTATGAATTAATTGATTCATCTGAATTTTCATATGACGTTTATCTTGATATGATTCAGGGGTTTTTATTTGCTAAAGAAAAAAAAGAATTGAAAGATGTTTGTTTGCTGTTATTTTTGTTTTGAAATTTTTTATTAAAACCTCTATACTATGATATGCATCAGTTAGAGCCGATGTCCGAGGTGGTTTTGGTTGTGAAGAAAATTTTTCGGATAAACCACTCATTGGTGAGAATAAACTTCTTGGACGTAAAAATTTTGGAGGAGGCCTAAAAAAAATAAAAATATAAGATTTAAAAACAAACGCTCTTTGATCATATATCAACAATATCTGTCACTGTCTACTGTCTGTCATGAACATAGGCCAAATCAATATTTTTTGGAATTAGCAAGTGTAAATTTTTTCTGTGAATCGGAACCGTTCGTCCTAAATTACGAATACAACATCCACGGAAACAACTCCAACATAGTATCGGCGTGCAGCAATGAATTAGGAATGAACAGAAATCACATGGATCTTTTGGATCACAACAAAAATAATATTATTGAAGAATAAGAAGATGATGAAGCAAACTTTCATAATGACTACTTTAATGCTTTCGATTCGAATATTCTTGTAAATTGAAATCGGAATCGTCAATCTCAACTCTAACCCCCGAATCGAGTATCCCTAGTCTGTTACGATGTGTAATAATCTCTAGCTAGCATCTATCACAGTCTGTCTTGAATGGGAAGTCGATAGAGCCCGTCAGATAGATCCAGACTCGACTGAAGGAATGGGTGCAAATTTCTATGTCTATACTCTAACACTCGTTTTTTTTTATCGTATTTCACAAAAGAAAATATTTTATTCGATTTACTTTTGAGTTAATAATATATATTTTTTTAATCGAAGTTGAACGAGCCACATACGAAAATTTTTTTGTAAAATCAATACTGGACAAAAGTGTGATTGAATATGATTGACTTGTTTAAAAAGTTGTTGAATCATTTGACGTTCAGTACTTAATGTTGAGTTCTAGAAAAAAGAAACAATGAGCAAAATAGAAAATAATGCAGATGTTTAATTAATTATTCATTTATTTTTCTTACTTTACCAGTTGGAACATATAAATTTAATTTAAATACATTTGAATATGCTGCATAAGGTTCAGGAAAATTAGTTTTTTCTATAATTTCATCATCAGCAATTACATATGTATCTAATGCCTTAAAAATTAAAATCGATTCAAAAACAAAAACAAAAAGAACACTAAAAAAAATATTTAATTAATTTTAATTTACTTTTAAAGACCAAATACTATTAACAACGTGATGTCGATAATTTTTTTTTAAACTTAATGGTGTATCATAAAGTGTAAGAATTTCGACAACCGGTGCATAAGCAAGAAATTTAACATCATCATATGATGATAAAAGATTATCATGTAAATAAAGAACTTTTAATTGTAACATGTGTTTCCAGTATTTTCCATCAGGTAATTGATTAATCTAAAATGAAATAAGAAATTTTTTTTTCATATGATGTTATTTTTCTTATGTATTGTCATACTCGATTTGAATGTAAATCAAGTTTAATTAATTGTCGACAATTAATAATAAGACTATCAATTGTTTCAATAAAATTTGAATTTAAATCACATATTTGTATATGTTTAAATTGTCCAATATCACCAATTGAATTTAATTGTAATCTCGATAATGGTAATACAAATATACCTGATGCTAGAGCTGGACGTAAATGATTTTGATAAGATTCAAGAAAAGCAAGTGTTGGTTCTTGTAAAAATTGTTCATTAACTTTTATTATTGATTGATTTGGATTTTGTCGAGTTGAAGCTATTACTGATTCAGCAATAGGTGGAGATGGATCACGTTGAATATTCATTCTTCTAGAATTCTAAAGTTTGTTCTCTTTTTTTAACAATCACTCGATCAACAACCACATTGTTTTTGTGTTAGAAATATTTCAAGTAAATAATGTTTCCTTTTATCGGTTGCTCTTAAAAACAGAACGAGTAAACGAAGAAGAAAAAAACGATCTTCTTGCTGCCACCATTTACATCGCTGCTTTGATTTAAGTTGCAATGCAACAATAATAAGAAATGAATCAATAAGCAAATAAAAGATGCCGCAGAATATCAAGCTAACATTTCGAATTAAAATTATGATAAAAAAAAAGAAAATCATAATTTTTGTACATTAATTCGAATCATATCCATACAATATGTAACTGAATTGGCATTACATATACTTCAAGATCTTTGCCGAGTAATTCATTTATTATCCGTGCAACGGAACTAATCAACAATGAAAATTTTATTCATACTATTTGTAAGTTTATCAATCCAATAAATCAGATAGACATATGTCATCATATATCAATAATATTTCATAATCAAATGTCAGAATGATATCGATGAGAGTATAATGAATGAGTTTAGCTGTTCCTCACCTATCTCAGAAAAAATTACGATTATATAAAATGTAAATTAATTATGACTAAAGATTATTGTAGATTTTTCTTCTGTGTAAGATCTGTTATCATTATATTTCGACAAAAAAGTCAAGGACGAAAATACCACAAAAACATACCGATGGCTCACAAAGTATTAACCTAAGTATTATGTTGACTTCTATTGTCTTACCTTCTTCTTTACTGTTTTATAGTAAATATTATTCGATCCAGATAATCTCATATGTCTCGTCGAAATCAATGATCGAGCCGATAAATGACTATCCAATTAATTGTAAACTATTCGTACAAGGAAATATATCCAAATGTCAAATCACTTTTGAGTCAGGACTATGTGTATCATGTAGATCATAATAAGCTATGAATATTCTGAGAAAGAGTTTGCACTATTGGTTTATTGCTGCTGAAATACGGCATTTTCTAGTATAATATTGTAGTTCCCTTCAGAAACACCAAGATAATTCAATTTCGAATTTCGACTTAAAACTTTGCGTAGACACAAGTCTTAGCGAGAATTGCTTGTTGTGAAAGTATCAGATCATTTTATTTTTGCCTATCCTAAGATACGACTATAGTAAAAGCACATTTTTAACTTCAGTTATATACACCGATATTCTTATTTCAGAATAGAAGTAATTAAAAGAATTTATAACTTCCACAATAAACTATTCTTGTTAAAGTCTTGCTCAGTGCAAAGTTTCTAGTCGAAATTTGAAATTCAATTATATTGGTGTTCTCGAGAGGAACCACGACATTGTACTAAAAAATGCAATATCTCGGCAGTGATAAACCAATAGTGTAAACTTTTTTTTCAAGGAACTCATTAGAATCTATATGATGCAGATAGTTTTGACTCAAAAATGATTTGACACTTGGATATGTGCCCTCGATAGAAAGTTGATCAACGGTTGTATAAACCGGAGAAGTTTTTTGTTTTTTTATTTGTACTTTTATTGCTGAACAACAATCAACACAGCATCTTTGTATTCGATTTTTCATTCCATTTGTTCCACATAGAATTATTAGTAAAAGTTATGTATTACCATCATGCATTATCTTCATTCTTTTTCACAAATGCCATCATGAAATTGTTTTCATTATCCTTTGTTATTGATGAAAGCAATGCTTTTGATCATTGATCAATTCCTAATCCATTGGATAATTAATCTTCTCTTATTCAACAAATTTCTCTATCAACTCAAAATAATGTTCTATCTTGTAACATTACACAGCTTCAAACTATACATGATCTAATCTGATCATCCTCAGTAGATTGTCCTTAATGCCATACTTTAATTTAAATTTTCCATTACAAATATTAATATATTTAATTTGTACTAATAATATATTATGATTCAATAGGAATATAACTTGACATTGAAAATAGTATATATATGATAATATTTAATTGGATAAATATGATTAGAAGTGCTTTTTTTGCTTTAAATCAAATTCTAAAAATAAAATTAAATCGAAATAATACCCACTGAGATTTATATTCAAAAACTTTACCATGACAAAAAAAATGCAAAGATTTTATCAATTTTTTTTAATGGAGGAAAAGTCTTAATAAAAACTACAAAAAAAACATAACAAAAAAAATTTGAACGATCAATAATTGATATGTTCCTAGTTAACTGCCATATGTTAATCTAGATCAAGTCTAACAATATACATAATGATCTGTATTTTAAAAATAAATACGGGATTATATCAATAACAAGGATTAGATGACCTATATAATTCATTCTTCCTACGTTTTATGTTTTTTTTACGGTTGTCGAAAAGTATTTTTAAATTTGAATACGAAAAAAGTCAAGTTTGAATTTTGTATTAAGTATAAAATGAAGTTGGTTAACCTTCTATTGGGATCATTTACAATTGTACATAGATATATCGCCAAATGTCAATCAATAAGTAGACGTCAAGGATATTGTTCTTTAATGTATATTTATAAATGCACGAATATTTATTCATGGATTAAAGATCTATTTAAACGTACGAGAAGCGTAAAACTCCTTGCATTTTTATAACTATAAGTATCATCTTCATCTTACATTCGAATTCAATATATCGAAATACATTCATACAAAACATTATCATGTACGTCGCTGGTTGTATTAGTCTTTTACTACTTTCACTTGTGAATAGTGCTGGTAAGTTTGAGAAAAATTTAAAAAAAACAACAATAGATTTTTGTTTATAAATAATTATACGATTTCTTCTAGCTGGGAATTGTTTAATAACTGGATATTGTGGTGTTGGTCTTTGCTGTTCAGCATTTGGTGTTTGTGGTTCAGGTGCTCAACATTGTGGTTCATCGGCTTCTGTGTATCCAGGATGGACAGGTACACCACATGTTGGTGGTGATTGTCGTATTGTAGGTTGTGGAGCTGGTTATTGTTGTTCACCTTATGGCTAGTATGTATTTTGTTTATTTGAAATATTTTTTTTCTATACGATAGATTTCTAATGAATTAGTTGTGGACAAACGCCTGAATATTGTGGTGGTCCTACTACTGTTGTTGTTGTACCTGCTCCTAATGCAGGTCAATGTCGAGTAACTGGTTGTCCAGCTGGTTCATGCTGTTCACAATATGGATAGTAAGTTACGCTTTTTTTATTATAAAAGAAAGAAAATATTTATATGAAATTTGATTATTTTAATCTATATAGTTGTGGAGCTACAGCCGCTTATTGTGGAACTGTTTCTTATGGTAATTGTGGTGCTACATCATGTGGTGCGGGTCTTTGTTGTACACGATATGGATAGTATGTAGATTCATTTATATTTCTATTTGATAATCAATTCTTTTTTTTGTTTTTGAATAATTCTAGCTGTGGTACAATTGGTGTTTATTGTGCATTTCAAAAATCATCAGGTGATAATGAACCAGTATCACTTGAAGGTGAATTTAAAGGACAAGCGACGTATTACAATGATACCAAGGTTGGTTCACAATACTCAACATGTGGTATTGAACGAGGACAATCATTGGATGAAAATGATAAAAAAATTTATGGTGCTGCACTTAATCAGATACAATTCGATCCATATACTATCAATGGTATTCCAAGTACAAATCCAATCTGTCAAAAGAAAGCTATAATCAAAGGTCTAAAAGGTGAAATAATAGTTCGATTTATTGATCGATGTCCTGATTGTAAAACAGGTACATATATTTTTATTAGATTACGTGTGTGTATGTATGTTTTTTCTTATTTTCATATTTTTTTTTTCTTAGGTGATGTTGCTTTAACAGAAGAAGCATTTATTGCAATTGCTGGAGAACTTGGCACTGGTCAAATAGATGTCGAATGGCATTTTATTTAAAACGAAAAATAAAAATTAAATATGAACAGTCGATCAAAACAAAAATACATACTAAATGATTTCTTTTCTTTTCTTTTTAACTTATTTATATAGATATTCTTTTTTTTTGTCCTATAAAATCTATTATCTAAATAAAAAGTTTCTGTCGCCTCATGCATATATAAATCACAAACATTCTACAATGAAGAGAACATATAAGATGATATTTTTCAGAAATTGATCTTCTGTATGCCAGTGCAAGACAAAAAAAAATGAATTAACTTTTTTTTACCATTTATATAAACTTCAAGGAAAAAGATGAAAAAACTGTTCATTTTATCTAATCATCATCTAATGATATTCACTTAGAAAATATGAAGATATTCTTTTTTTAAATAAAATATTGCAAAATATGGTTTGTCTGATAACTTACATGACTGATCATATAATCTAATTTTTTGATAATCATTTTTTTTTTATTATTAATTCTCTAATAAGCTTTTCTAATTTTTCTCAAGGAAAATAAGTTAAGTAACACGACTGGAAAATCATTGGTTGTCGAAGTGTAGAAATGAAATATCGAAGAGAGGAAATGCGATTAAGGTTATTGGAACATATATCCGCAATTTTTTTTTTTCATATTTGCACTTCTATATATATATATATATATATACCTATATAAGAAGAGACTCTATAAGACAAAAATAAAAAAACCAAAAAATGATCTACGGAATATTACTTGAAAGTTGTCGAGATGGTATTTGTCATACATATGGAACATCAGTATGGCAAAGACTTGTCGAAGAATTAAGTTTTGAATCTGAATCATTTACAACTCTTGGACGTTATGATGAGACTCTCATTGAAAGACTTGCTGAATGTAAGATTGTTTGTTTTTTTTTTGATACAATTGATTTATTTTTATCGATTATATATATATGTATATATATATTAATATGAATCAATTTGTAGGTCTTGCTGAAACTTTAAATGATGGTGGACCAGATTTTTATATGCAATATTTTGGCGAATGTTTTGTAAATTTTTTTACAAACTATGGCTTCGATAAAATTTTACGTGTAGCAGGTCGACATTTTCGTGAATTTCTTTTTTCAATTGATCAACTTCATGATTCAAATAGATTTAGTTTTCCAAAAATGAAATCACCATTATTTCATGTTACAGATGAAGATGACAATGGTGCAGTTTTACATTATAAGTAAATTAAAACAAAAATTTTTTCAGAAAAAGAAACTATTTGATTTATTTATAAAAATTTAGATCAAAACGTCGAGGTTTTCAACAATATATCATTGGACAATTAAGAACATGTGCATCAAAATTTTTTAAACAAGAAATATTTATTCGTATTCAGGATGATTTATCATCAAATGAATGTAAGAGTTTTTGAAAATTTTTGAAGGAAGAAAAAAAAACATATATATATATACATATCATTATTCTAGATACGCATATTGTTTTTCGTGTGGATTTTAATAATAAGTTAGCAAGTCAAATTAAAACATCTCTTGTGAAGAATCCAAAATTACCTAATGTGACCGGTGCAACATTTTTTAAAGTAAGACTTTTTTTCTTTTGAAAAAGAGAAAGAAAAAATTTCAATCTAATGAGCTGCAGGACGTCATTTCATACGAAAACATCTATAAGAAAAGTATGTATAACTTTGGAATGTGCATTTATGAAAAAACGAAAGAACTAAAAATTGTTCTATTGAAATGTCAAAAGAATATAAAGATTATATTTTTAATAAACTCAATAAAAAGAAAATATTCGAATAGATCATTTTCAAGATTAAAAAATAAGATATTTACTGGATTGATTAGACTTAATATTCATCAAATATAATATTAAGTTTATATCATTCTTTGAACTTTTCTATTTGATAATAAATTCAAACTTGAATTAATTATTTATAGGTATTTCCATTTGCTATTTTAATTGATGCAAATATGCGTATACATCACATGGGAAATAAAATAAAATTTATTTTTCCAGCTGGTACTGTATTACATGGTCGTCATTTTGAAGATGTTTTTCGTCTTATTCGACCAGATATATTACTTGAATGGAATCGAGTTTGTTTTCATATTTATTTAAAACATAAAAAAAGAAAATAATTATCTAAATAATTCTTCAGGTACTTGCTTATGGTCGACATTTAGTATTTGTAATTGAAAATCGAATACCACTTCGTCCGAATGCATCTGTACTTGCAAAAAAATTTGGTACAACAGCATCTAATGTACAACTTCGTCTTAAAGGGCAAATGAAATCACTTCCTGCTTGGAATATGATTGTTTTTCTTTGTCGTCCAGTGTACATATACATACATATATTAATATTGAATTTAATTCTAACATTAAATTTATCTTTTATTTAGATTAACAACAACAGAAGAAATGCTTGGTGTTGGTTTATTTTTAGATGATTTAAATTTTTATGATGGTAGTAGTGAAATTCTTATTGCTGGTATGCAACATGCTCAAACATTACAAGCAGCTATTGATAAACAACAAGCATGGATAGGTAAATTAAAAAATTCCAAACGTGAATTACAAGAATGGCGTCGAAAAGGAAAACGTCTTTTATATAATATGATGCCAAGACATGTTGCACAATTATTACAAGATGGTGTTTTAGCTAATTCAATATGTGAAGTAAGAAAATTAATTACTTTCAAACAAAAGAAAAAAAGAAATGAATCTTTTACTTTTTTATTTTTATTTTTTGTTATATATTAGTCTCATAAATTAATAACGGTTCTTTTTGCATATTCAATTGATTTTAAAGAAGTTGTACAAAAGTTAAAACCAGAACAAATTGTTGAATCAATAAATGCAACTGTAAATGCATTCGATCAATGTGCAGAACATTTTGATGTATTTAGAGTTGAAACAAAAGCAGATTCATCTTATATGGTCGTATCTGGTATACAAGATCGTTCAGCAGCTCAACAACGACGTGAATCAATAGCTGTAAGGTTTATTATTTTTTTCTAGAATTGTTTGTAGTATTAGATAATCAACATATAGAATCTTTGAATGTATTTATCTTCTACTTTTGCTGCTAATAATTAACTTTTTTTACTGTGAAAAATATCGATTAGAACATTCATAAAAATCTATATTTTCTTTTCTTTTTCTTTTTTTTTTTTGAGAATTATGATTAGATTCAAGTATTTAAAACTTAGTAGTGAATATCTTTCTTATTAATTAAATTCCTATAATTTTTCTTGATAGAGTGGATCAACATTACATAGTGTAGCACTTACTGAAGATCTTGCTAGTGATGTGAAAAATCCATTAGGTCTTAATCAAGCAGAAATTATTGCTGGACTTTCGCTTGACTTAGTTAAAAGTTCCAAACGACTTATCAATCCAATGACACAACAACCATTTCGAGTGAAAATTGGTAAACAAAAAAATATATTTTGCTTTTTCTTTTTCTAATGATTACTTCAAATTTCTTCATAGGTTTTCATTCGGGTTCAGCTGTTGGTGGAATTGTTGGTGCAAAAAATTTTCAATATTGTCTTTTTGGTGATACAATTAATACGGTAAAAAAAAAGAAGACTAACTATAATTAATTAGATTTTCTTGTTTTTTTGTTTGGATACTTTAGGCAAGTCGAATAACAACGACAGGAGAAGTAAAGAAGACTTTGTTCTTTGCTTGTAATAATTTTTTTTTCAATAATTTTAGCCAGGACGAGTTCATATGAGCGATACATCTTATGCACTTCTTAAAGATACAATTTATTTTGAAATTGAAAATAAAGGCAAAACGGAACTTAAAGTAAGAAAATATTTATTCTTGAAATTAGATTTGTTTGTTTTTTCTTAATTAAAAAAAACATTAGGGTAAAGGTGCAGTTGAAACATATTGGTTAATTGGTCCGAAATCTGATTATACATCTGCTATTGAACAAGATCCATTTCGATATCAGGATGAAACTCATGCAGCAATTAGTCAACATCAAGCAACTATGTATGAAACTACGACTAAATCAAAATTGGATGTTAATCCTGCAGCAGATCATTCACCATCAATAAAACGATCATCAAATTTTCAACAAAGACCAGGATCAACTAGCAGTGGTAGCTGTCCATTTAGTGGTCAACACCTTGGAACAAAAACAAGTACATAAAAAATAAAATTTCTATCTATCTTGAACATTATATTTATTTATTCCGCTTAAACTATGTAAAATTGCTTAATAATAAAAAAAGAAATTTATGCTTTAACAAAATCATTGGAAATTTTTGATATAGCATTCTAAAAAAAATCAATAAGGCAAAATAATAATAATAATAATTAGATTTAAGATAAATATAAGAATATACTTCAAGATCAATAAGTTTATCAAAAACATTGGAGAAAGATATAGTTTGATTACAATTAATAAATGGAACTGAACTATTCACAGTTGTACATATAGGAGTTTCATTATTAACTATATTTGATTGTTGTATTGTTTGACAATTACCTTGTAATGCTTGTGGAGAAGGACAACATATTGGTTTTGTTGAAATATATGAATAACAAGGATTATAAATTGTTTGTTCAATATTATTTGGAGGAGTAATCATAATAGTAACAACTCGATCGATAATTTCATTTGTCAATAAACATGGCTGAAGAGATAGATTTTAAAAAAATACTTGGAGCATAAAAAAAATAGTGGCGGAAGTATTTTAATTTATTAAAGAAACACTCTTTCTATACGGTCTGATAGGATTTGATTATTCTTCGACTATCTCTCATCTCCTCTAATCCTTAGCAGTCATGAACGTGTTTACAATATGATACAATGATTTCGAATCGTTTAGATTTTATTTGATACCAAAAAATCACACGGTGTCAAATCCGAAGATTAACTTAAGTAAAAACTTAATGAACTTGCTGCTGTATTTCTTTTCATCATTTTTTTTTCTATATCCTAATACGTATAGACAGTTAGACATTAGACTAGACGATATGTGATCTAATCATAACAAACGACTCTCATCGAAATTTTATTATTAAAATTTTCAGAGAAATGTCGAGCATTATTTTTACTATCAGATTTTAGAGAAAGAAAGTTTCATTAAGGAAATAAAATATTTTCGCTATTATTTTTCGTATGTTCTAAGTAATATGAAGAAAAATTTTTATTCTTCTTTTGGTCTTTACTTCTTGACTTAGAATTTCACTAACAAGTATTTGTGCACATTCAGCAACATCATGATATTCATCAGGACAAATTAAACATCGTAATTTATTAAGTATTTTCTTAACAATATATTCTGTAATCTACATAGAAAAATTTATTATTTATTGTTTTAAAATTTTATATTAAAAATTCTTACTAATCCATCTTCACCACATGGTGAGGAAGTATTTGAATTTTGTTGATTATGATATAGTTCATCATTACATTGAGATAAAAAATTTTTTCGATGTGTTATACGTACAGTTTCATTTCTATCTGATGGAAATATTCTTTGATTAATATTATTATTATTATTTGAATTTGTTGTACATGATGTTACTAAATTTTGATATTTATTTTGATATGAAAGCCAATCTTGAAAACGATTATGACGTTGATAATTTTTAGCTTTTAGATTATCAGGTATACAATATTGTGGTAATTGTTGATAATAAAATGCTCCATACTCTTGATTTGTTGTTCGCCATAATTCTGAACAATCTGTTGTTGTAAAACGTGTTAATAATGTAGATTGTATTGGACGATAATCATCAATATTTGAACAATAATTTAATGTTTCACATGGATTGATGACATATTTTTCACATATATTCATCATATATGTTTATCATAGCATAAAAAAGAAAACAAACAAAAATGAATGAAGGAAAAAAGATAGAAAAATTAACGCGGCACTCTTTATATGTTTTATTAAATTTATATTTGATGATTGAGTATTCAACTATACAACAGACTTAAAATCTGGAAGCAAAAATTTCGAGCTACTACTGTGATATTATTTCAATATGGTTGAACTCTATAATGTACGTTCAAAATTTGGGATTTAGTCTATTTTACATAATAGACTGTACACCTTCGAATGAGATTTAACTGATTTCTATAGTATGTTCTCTTCAATCGATACAACAATTTTGGTTTGGTTGACCATCTTATCGAATAAAAAGGATTAGAAAATATCATTCAAATCATTCTTGAAAAGTAAAACCGTTGCGCTGACTTAAGAGCACATTGCATAGAAGACAATTATATCTCATTCGAAAGTACAGGATGTTCTAAAAGTTCCCGAGAAAAGTTTTCGCGAATAACTCTTAAATAGTTCCAACGATTCGTACATGTTTTTTTTAATAATATTATAGTATATTTTTTGTTAATGGTCAAATTTGAGTCACCTGTGGTGTGAAGGCGAAAATCGAAGATCGACTTTGAAAAAAATACAACATATGAAGATTGTATCAAAACTGCTTTTCAACGCTTTTTTGAAATTGATACAGTAAAAGATCGGGAAGATTTTTAGAGATCGTCGAAAATTGTAAAAGAGAAAGTCAATGAACTTCACGATATTTGTGAAAATCAACCACTATGAAGTGCAAGAGGTCACAAAATGCCTAGGCCCATTCCACGGACGAATTACACTTCGAACGGCTTCTATAAAAAAGTATTCTATCATATTTCAGCGCTCTACTATTAATTGAGTATGTCAGATCGTTGCGAGAGTTCTCCCACTTCATGGTGGCTGATTTTCACAAACATCGTGAAGTTTGTCGACTTTCTCTTTTACAATTTTTGACGGTCTTCAAAAATCTTCTCGATTTTTCACTGTATCAGTTTCAAAAAAAGGGTTGAAATGCAGCCTTAATGCAATTTTCATGTATTGTATTTTATTCAAAGTCGATCTGCGATTTTCCTCTACAAACCATAGGTGACTCAAATGTGATCATTTACAAAAAATATTTGTGTTTAAATGTTCTTAGACACAGACATTTATCGAAAAGTATACAGAACAAGACTTCAAAGAATGCATTATAATATTTTTTTTTAAATATCTGAATCGCGGGAGTTATTTGAGAGTTATACACGAAAACTTTCCTCAGAAGCTTTGGGGACACTGTATAAAATCTGCTCTGTAAAATACATTAAATTCTAAATTTCAAACATGCGTTATAGAGTTGAACCGTACTAAAATAATAGTACAGTAGTAATAGTAAGATTTATTAATCCGATTATTATCTTAATAAAACGAATCGTTTCGATACAAGTAATATAAAGCTAAGTTCAGTTTTCAAGACTCTTTCGAATGATGCACTTAAAAATAAAAATAAAAATTTCTATAACTGTTAGTTAATACTAATTAATTAAGACTAATAATATTTGAAAAGTACTTTTTATGAAAATATAACCTGTTGAGTAGAGTCTATCGGGTTCTACTCGGATCTGGATCCGGGTCCGAATAGGGTTCGGGTATGAAAAGTTTGTTTCGAGCGGGTCCGGATCCAGAAATTCTTGGATCCGATGGGTTCAACTGTTGAGTGGCATGGAAAACAGGTTTTAATGATTATTGAATAGCGAAAAATTGATAGAATATCAAAAGAGCTTTCGAATTTTGTCCGTTGTATCAAAATAAATCATACAATAGTAACTCAAATAATTAAACTTAAGAGAGCATTTATATCTCAACTTTGTAGCTCATTATGAAGACTATTGAAATTACTGTTTGATGCCTTTCATAGACTGTGCTCGAGTAAAATTATTCACAAACGAAGCAGTGTCTTAAATTTTTGTACCACATTTTATAAGTCAAGGTCTCAAATCTAATTTTCACATTGAGGCAACTTGGAAACTGATGTTATACAAATCATTATGTTATCACTCAGCTATATATTCCAAGTGAACAGCACGCAATCAATTTCTATAAGAAAACCACACATTTGTCAAATCATGCAAAGTAAGAATACGATGTCAAGATTTAGGTTTTTATCCGTTCATTCAGAGTTTTTCTACTTGGTGCTAATCGAAAAAAAAAGAAGCATAGTTTACGAATAATTCAACCTGATAATCATCTGTAGGTATTTTCTTGCCTTCTTACAAAGAATCTCTTGTGCATCATTGATTTTTTTTTCTTGTATAGAAAAATTTATCTATTATTGTATTTTTCTGATGATCTCATTCAAATATTTAATTCTTGCTCGTTTAACTTAATCAGAGCTATAACCTCGATACAACATATATATATATATGTGTGTCGATTTTTTATAAATCAATATTTCTATCATTTCATTTGATACTTATTCGTTTAGATAAGAAAACATTCTATAAATTTAATTTCTAATTATGAATTAATGAGGCCATTTTAGTTTTCCATCATGATTTTGTGTATCTAAGGACGACGATAACAACAACACTAATGTCCTCGTAGAAATGTCTAAATTAATCAATTAATGAATTTATGTCATTGAAGATGTACTTTTCTTTTTCATTAACGTATACAGGTAAAAATGAGCAAAAATAAATCAAATAGCATCATAAATTTTTTTTACGTGTTCTTTTTTTTTTAATAGATACAGGTGATACAAGATTATTGAACCTTGATACTGTGTTTTTTTTTTTGGGTTAATTTTTTTATATTTATTCATGATTTATATCATCGTCATATGTGCTTATTTCTACACATATTTCATATATCTCTTAGTTACTATGCATGATCGCTCACCATAAATACTGTTTCATACTTTCTCTCTCCTTCTTCTTTTTTTTTGTCTTCTCTTCGAAAAAAAGTATTTTGTATTACATTTACGTATTTTAATGTTAGTAGTCAAGCGTCCCGTTATTTTTAATGATAATAGAATTTATTATAATAGAAATAAATTCTTGAAAATATATGACAAAGATGATGATTCTCAAAATCATAGACCAAACTATGATCTTCGTTTAATTATATGTCGACATGCCGATCGTATCGATGTAGAATTTAGTGATCAATGGTATGATCTAGTTTTTGGTAGTAGTTCATCATCACGAAATTATCGACATCCATTATTACCACATCGATTACCACATCGTTCAGATACTTCACTCTATGTATATGATCCACCAATAACACGAATAGGTGAACAAAAGTCCTTTAATAAAGGAAAACAATTATCTAGACATAGTACTTCTATTGATTATTGTTATTCATCACCTGCTTGTCGTAGTGTTATTACAGCAAGTTCTATTTTACGTGGTATGAATAGAAGTAAAATACCTATTCGTCTTGAACCATATCTATTTGAACCAATGACTTGGAATATAGCATTACAAGAATTTGGTATTTTGTCACCATTTATATCAAATAATGAATGGAAAAAAGCAGGTTATAATATCGATCGACATTATCAACCTCTTAGTAATTATATAAATCCATATGAAACTGAAGAAGATTTTTGGTATCGAAGTCAAGAATTTTTTCAAACAATTGAACAACGTCATGGTAATATGGTACAAAAATTTGGTCGTGGACGTAGATCTCATCGAGTTTCAAATATACTTATTGTTGGTCATGCAGCAACACCACCAATATTTTCTAATATTGCTTTTGAACAACCATTCAATGCTAAAGTCTTCGGACAACAATGTAGTCAAATACCATATTTATATACAATTGTTCTTGAACGTAATGCAGCAACTCAAATATGGAACATACGACATATTTAGTCTTTTGTTTAAAAATTGTAAATATTTATAGTACAAAAAGAGAGAAAAAAGAGAAAGGAATGTATATTATCATCCATATCTTTTGTATGTGACCATGAAACAAGCAATAGAGACAACCTTCATTATGATGCAAACCTGTCTGCCTTGTCGAAATCAGTAAGAAAAAGAGGCCATGCTTGATGTAATACAGGTGTTTTGATGTATATATAGAAAAAAAAAACGAAAGAAAGTGTATCCAAGGAGTGTGTGTGCATTATACAGGTGATCGATCTATTGGGAGGAGAAAAAGTGATTTTAATAGTATAATCAACGATGACCAGTACAAGCAGTAATATCAATTTATTGCATATAGATGAAGATTCTTTATTGGATAATACAACAAACAATCGGAAATCTCCTGTAAAGACATCAATACCTATTAATATAATACCGACTAGATCTGATGATGTTATTTATTTAAATCTACAATCTCATAATAACTCAAAAAGAACACTTCGAAAGAAAACATTAAGTCGTAATCTTGATTCAACAGTTCGTCCTCCTTCTCGATCATCAACAACTGCAATAAATTGTGATTTAGAAAAAAGTCGTTATCATCGTCATCGTTATCGTGATCATTATCCTTCTCAATGTCAACATAATATAAAAGACGAGCAACAAGAACATGCTATTGATGGTTGTGATATGCGAATTTTTATTATTCGACATGGTGAACGTGTCGATCGATGTTTTGGTTCAAATTGGTTTATGTTAGCATTTGATCATTTTGGTCAATATCATCCATATCATACAAATCTTCCACCACATTTACCTGTTCGTTCAAATCCATTTTTTTGGGCATTTGATACACCATTAACACGTAATGGTTTAAATGCTGCACAAAATGTTGGTCGAGTTTTAGGAATAAATAAATTTGAACCAACACATGTTTATTCATCACCAGCTATGCGTTGTATATTAACAACATATCAAATATTAAAAGGTCTTGGATTAGAAAATCAATTACCAATACGTATTGAACCTGGTCTATTAGAATTAGGTGCTGCAAGATTTGGTATGAGTATATTTCTTAAATCAATTGATTGGCATAAATATGGAATTAATGTTGATTTATCTTATCAACCTATAATACCAACTGTACCTCAAACGGAACGTGCAAATGCATATTATCTACGTTCAAAATATGTTATACGTGAAATTGAACAACGACATGATAATCAAAATTCTCCAGCACTTAATATACTTATTGTTGGTCATGCAACATCACCAGATACATTAACATGGGATTTAGTTGGACGACAACCAAATATTTATGATTTATTTACATTATCATTAAATATAGGTTATCTTCAAATGGTTATAACGGAACGAAAAAAACAAAATAAACTTTGGTCATTAACACAAATGCCCTTACAAGCAACAACACTCAAATGGGTTTAGGTTTATTGTTCTTTTTTTCTCTCTCTTTTATATTCACATAAAGAAATATTTATTTAATTAAAAAAAGAAAATGAACAGATTTTTTTTTTTTGTTTATTATTTGTTTATCATCATATACATTAAGACAACGACGATACATATATATTTCTTTTTATCTTATCCTTCTTTTTCTTCTCTCTCTCTCTTTACAGACACATACACATTTAAAAACACGACAAGAAAAAAAAACCATTGGAAAGTCGAATTATAGGATTGAAAAGAAAAGAAAAAAAAAACATTGTTTTATTTTTGCATTGTTCTATCGATAATGTTGTTGTTGTTGCCACATTGCAGCAGCTTCATCATGTGCACCACTCCAATAGGATTGTTGTGGATTAGAAAATGGTCCTTTCGATGAACCAGTTGTATTAGCCCTAAATTGTTGAAAATATGCATGCATCATATCCGTACTTGGTGATTGTCCATATTGTTGATGAAAACTAGGATGTGTTGATGTAATACCATATGATGTTAATGTACGTAAACTAGTATGATCAGGTTTAGCTCGTTTAAATGTCGATGAAGGATAATCACCAATAGCCGATGGTTTATTTTTTGGTTCAGCTGGTCCAACTGTTACACTAGAACCTAAGATAAAAGAAAAATAAATTTTGTTTTTTGTTTTTTGGAAAATAAAATGATTTTTTAGATAATTATTTACCATTAATAATATGTGTACCAAATAATGTTCGTACAATATTTGAATCATGAAAAGTAACAAATGCAAATGAACGTGCTGGTTTTGGTATATAAACATCTTTAATAGGTCCATATTTCGAAAAATATTGTCGTAAATCATCTGGTGTTATATTATCTGGTAGACGAGCAACAAAAATTTTTCGAGCACATTCTGGTTCATGTATATTTGTCTAAGAAAAAAAAAAGAATATGTTTAATATTAAATGAATCTATTAAAAGATTACAGATATATTATATTTTCTATTTCATATTAGAACTATTATATTACTCTTCCTATTTTAAAAGAAATTATTTAATGAACATAAAAGTACTAATCTCATGAAAAAAAGATATGAAAGTAACAAATAATACTTTTGTAGGGGTAGAAAGAAGCTAAAAATGCTTTCATCTTTGGAATGCTAGAAAATTAAGATTGGGGACGGAGGCACAAAGAAAACCTACAGTGATCCAATTCCTACCACAACAAATGACTTGCCACTAGGTCGTCTCGTTCCAAATTCTATTGATCTTGCAACGACATTGATTGTTTATTTTTATCTTACTTTCTTCCAGAGCAAGGGAAATGGTATTTCAAATATTCGGTTTCTGTCCAAAGTTGTAAAAAAATTAATAGAAAGTTGCATATTTGAGGAAATTCATCTTAATCGAGAATCCTAGTCAGGATACTAAAAAAAGCTTATCCTGCACATCTCGAATTATTATTACTCAAAAATAAAACGCCGAATTTAGAGTCAAAACAAAAAGAAACTTTCTCACTTTAGAATCTGGAATTTTAACATCAACATGTCTTCCATCGATAAAATGACGTTTATTTATAACAGCCAATTGAGATTCGTAATTTTTAAAACGAATAAAACCAAAACCACGTGATTGTCCATTAGCATCTCGTTTGATCTATAGAAATATTTTTTTTGTTCATGAAAGAAAAAAATTTCTTTTTTTTGTTTATTCTTACTTCACAAAATATCAATTCACCAAATGCTTCAAAACATTTTTTAACATCAGCTTCAAGACTTCGATAACTTATACCAAGTACAATTAAATCAACACAACGACGATTTGGATCATTTTCTTCTTCATTATGAACATAATTTATTTCTTGTCCATAATCAAGTTTTTGTATTGTACTTTGTCCTATAGATGACATTACTGTTTCATCTTGTTGTTCACCAACTCCTTTTCGTTTAATATCTGATGAAACAGCTATTATTAGTACCAAAAACAAAAACAATTACGAATTAATTTCTTTTTTTTTATTTATTAAAATATTTAACTTACGTTTAGAATAAACAGTAACATAGATAATAGTTGGATCCCATTCACCATCTGGATGGTAAAGTTGACCATCCACTACTCGAACACTGAGAGATAAAAAAAACAAATAGGTATATATATATACATATAGCATAATTAAACACAAGTATAGTTTACATAAAAGCTAAAAAGTGCAAAATGGGGAGGAATATTACCACCGCACATTTCACTCAACACACATTAAATCTAAAACAACAAACAAACACGTTCACTCACCCTCTCCACACACTCGTCTCAGAATTGCGATATTTCAATGCACTCACACCTTGAAATTGAGCAGCGAGTGTGCTCAATGAAACTGATCCATCAGCACCACCATCAACTGGAATTTCAACAATTTCAGTAGGTTTTGTTTCATCAGCTACTCGTATAAACATATCTTTGCTTGATAAGAAATATAATAAGCTAAAATAATATATATATATATATATATATATATGTATATATATACAGTTATTTAATTGTTAGATGATTAGAAACAATCAGTTGTCTCAAGTTATGTAACACAATAAATAAACAAGTCCAGTAGTCAGAACAACCCATAAAAAAAAGAAAAAGAAAGGAAGAAAGAGAAAGGATGTGTGTCGGTCATGGAAAACTACTCAATACTAAACGCAATCAAAAGAGGTCGCTATCAGTCACGAATAAGGATAAATTTTTTCATCCTTCATGTAGAAGTGTTTGATCTAGAGTCAGTTTAAAGAAATGATGCCAATTAACGGGAACAATTCTAAGAACTTTATCGAATTCGGGCTGATTTTCTGCAGCATTTTTATCTGTACTACAACTTTAATATTTGAAACGTTATTTATATGACTCAAATCGAACGAAAACTGCCAGCATACTGACAATCAACCAGCAGTAATTTGATACGTAAACGATCGGCTAAGGAAGCTGTATGACACTTCTTCTCACCGATGTTCACTTCCCGACTCACACACCTACATCATTAAGATCTGATACTATGAAGGAATTCAGTTTTTGTCTTACCTCTTCTCAAAACGATCTATGCATGCAGTTAGCTTTCTTCATTGTAATCAGGAAAAAGTTATATAGGAAGGCTACGAAGACTCCCAACAATCCCTGTTTGCAGGATTTCCCATGATTAGTCAGAATCGTTTTCAGGTTCCTGCTCAAATTATTTTCTAAACTAAGAATACAGAATTCTGTCAAGATTTACTCCGGCTCCAAATACGAGGATTCAACCAAGAATTGAAGTTATATCGGAGAAAAATCTTAATAAAAATAAAACAAGATTAGTCAAAAATCTTAAACAAATAAATCCTACCAGATTTCGATCAGGATTCTGCTCCGAGTTTTCCAGGAACAAGCGTTTTCGAATCTTTCTAAGACAATACCAACCGTTATTAACTATAGATCAGCTTTTATTTTAAACTCAAATCAGAAAAGGAAAAAACAAACGGTTGTACTCAAAGAATTTTACAGGAAAGGCTAGCTAGAAGAAGAAAAAGCTAAGAATGAATGTTGAGAAAAAAATAGTTTTCGATAAACAAGTCTGATTGGTTTGGTTCTAACTAGCCATTTATTCCGACGATTATAGTAAATACAAATATCAAATACACCAATCCAATCGGCATGCCCAGAATACGCTTGCTACTGTTCATCCTGCTACCGGTATTTCTGGTAGTACTCGTGCTCTTAGGAGTAGTGGTAGTAGCATTGACCGTAATGTTAAAACGTGTTGCCTGACTGCGACATTGAGGATTATTCATCATAGATGATGAAATGATTGTGCTGCCATTGCTTAATCCCAATGTCACTGTGTCATTATTAAATGCAAATGAGATGTTATTCATCGATGGGGAACTGATCTGGACCATTATTGGAGATAAGGATAAACAAAAGTTTCCGGCCACCGGTGATGCAATTTGTATCAAAGTGGAATTCATCTGGGTGATATTGAGTGTTCCAATGAGACAGCAACATTGTGTTTGGTTGCATGATGATGCATTAAGATTATATGTGCCTGGCCAAGTTTGAGCGTGAATGATAACGGCGGTCAGAAGAATCAGAAGAATGATCTGTTGCATCTAAAGGTGAAGTTTACACGATAATGACATGTGATTACAATGTATGCTGAGCCTAAAAATTGCATTTCAGAGGGAGTAGTGTGTTTATTACAGACTAGGCTATCAGGAACAGAAAGTTACCATTTCTCTGCCTGGTAACTGGTCAGTGATCAGATTACAGCCCAGGAATCAGTTTTTACGAAAAGGTATTGTATGATAACAGTGACAGTACATTCATATAGCCTAAATTCTTGACTAGACAGAGCGATAGTGTTTATTCAATTTTAATTGTGCGCAAATAGGTGGGCGAGTAGGTTGTTTTCATATAATCGCCGTGTTATCACTATATCACAAGTCATACTTTTGCTATTTTCAAGAGGCTTGTCTTTTGATGCAGTCAGAAAAATTGTTTATGGAACTCAGTCACCTGGAAGGTTATAATTCAATACGTACTCAATCATAAAAAACATAGCATGTTGAAAGTGATTTTCTTTTGTGAAAAACGAAATTAAGTGAGGCATGGAACTTTGAAGAGATGGATCCCACGGAATGAAAAATACTCATGTAATCAAGATACGACTGATCTGAGATAAGAAATACTCTCGGTTTTTAACACAAATAGAATCATGTATTTACTTTGAACTGATACTTCCCATTTAGATTTGTCATACGTGTTTTATTTTCGGCAGAATAAGTCTTCTTAGAACATATCTCCCAAATGGTTTCGTTCTTCGCAATATAATATTTTGAGAAAAATTGAAATAAAATTTGAAAAAAACACCGAAGGTCTATATTTTAGTTTGGAATTTTTGTCGCATAAAAGTGTACTCTGTACCCCATTTCTCAGAGCACGTCTGCAGTAATTCAATTGTTAGCTCCGATATATATTTTTTTTTAGAACTTTTCCTATTTCAACGGAAGTTTCCTGAAATTTTTAGCGAAATCAATTATTCTAGAAAAAACAGAAAATTTTGCTTTCTATGATTTTGAGATTTAATATATTCTGTTCATATGTTCTAAATAACTACTGTAATGCTTCCTCTAAAAATTCATTGTTTTCAATGAAATAATGAAGCTGGATTTCGTGTGTTTCTGTCCATTCGAGGCAGAATGAAGATGAAAGAGAATTTGATGTCGTCCTCCACTTTCAAATCGAAGAAAAACTGCCGAACAGAATAGATGAAAAAATGAAGTTTACCTCAAATTTTGTCGTTGAATATGGAATTTTTCTAAAATAGACAAAGAACCATTAGCAAAACTTAAAACTAATTACAGATGAATCTTTTTCGATAAATAATAGTAAATTTTTAAATAAGATAAGATATCGCAGCAATGGAAAAGATTCGAGAAAATATAAGTACTACATTTTGTAGAGAAATATTTTACTCACAAGAGAAGACTATCGTGGATACTATTTGATTACTGCAAGTTGAGATGAAGAACATGGAGTCATGATATCGAAACCGGTTCAGCCCGAATCTCGATACCGATCTCATTAAAATAGTCACTTTTTTTTAATATTCAGTAATCACTTACTATCCACGACTGCCTTGAGTTGTAGAGAAAATATTTCTCAAAAAAAGTGTAGGACATTAATTTTCATTAATTTGTTCGATTGCTTTACTATTTTTTGTAACGACACTTGATGAATATTCACACTCATTTATTGTCATAGAAATTATTGAATATAATTGGTTGAAATATTGGTTTATGTTTTCTAAAATGTGTGAAAGTTACCTGCGCAACTGTTCACCTCAAGGTGAGCCATGTGAACCAATTATGTATTGCGATTTGTTTACTGAATGCAGCATCTTCTATAAATATCTCGAGCGAGCGCTGATAACTACTTATTTTTTTTGCCCGACGGACTGATTTTATCGTGCTTTGTTTCTCTCTTCAAAAATAAATAAATAAAAAGGTAATGATCGTTATGCATCAATATCACGTTTGGTTGACAGCTAGTATTGCTCAAGTGTGAAGAGTTGAAAACGACGTAATAAGAGAATGCAATACGAAACATATAGAACCTGTTTCACAATGCATAGAGAAAATATTTTGTAACAAAGTTTACAGTTTATTTTACTGTGATGTTTTGAATATTATTTTTAGTTAATAAAGATTCTGTTGGAAGACACTTCCATGTCTCGATTGTGAAGGTAATCGAAACATACAACTACAGTAACTGGTTCCGCATTCAATCGATGCCTTGTTTCATTAACATACTCTGAGAATCTCAAATGACTGGTCGAATTTTGTTGACCATCGATTGTGAATATCTCACAAATTTGATATAATTATTTATGTATCAGTAAAACACAGAAAGAAAGACAGAGGAGAGATTAGAAAGAGAGTTGAGTGAAAACCATGGCATTCGGCCAGCTGAGTGATAGATATTTGATGTCATTACTTGAGGTTCAAGGCTAGCCGAATTCTATGTTCAGCAAGTGTTGCCCAGAACGATAGAAAGCTTTCGTTACTTTCTTTCTATTATTCATTTGAAATTCATTTATCACTTTTCCATAACAGAAGCAACAAAAGTCATAGTAAACGGATGTACTTCACTGGCTTACAATTAGCCAATTATTCGAATTTTTTTCTGAAAAGAAAAAATCAGGGGTTTCTTCTGGCTTGAGCTATACTCATAATGTACCGCAAAAACACGGTGCTCTTTGGTGGACAATATATATATATAAGTCAACACAAGAATGCCGGTCAATTATTTAGCTACTGTTTAGTAGAAATGAAAATAATTATCGTATATTTGTCAACATATAACAAGCCATTGTTGCTCACAATAGTTTTCTATGAATCACTCGAAACTGAACTTTGGAATCAGCAAACATTGCCTCTCGAACGAATGATATATGAGTCAACTATCGTTTGGTGAAAACATATCGATAATTTTAAATATAGATACATATACACACCTACACAAAACTTCACGTCAAAATATTTTGATGATTTCATGCCTTGTGCATGACTTCTAGATGTAATGAGAAAGAAAATGAAAAGATATTTTTTTCAGAACATGTGATGATTTAGTGAGAAACGTTCCCATTATAAGTCTCTGGAAAAGGAAGACATGGTTGCGAGCTATGAACATGGAATGGGTTTATTGTCGTCTCATAGAGTTCTAGATATTCATCATCCCTTTAAAGAAATGTTTAGAATTTGAGATAATTTTTTGGAAGACTGTTAATGGCTGCTTAAAATGTTTGTAACAGTGGACTGCTATTGTTGAGTCTAATTTTGTGTAGTTGACATTTCAGTTTTAATAGCAGAAAGGAGTTCTTCTCTTGGTGAATGTTTCAATTGTTTTCATAATGTTTGAGATGAATCTTAATTGTCATCATTACTACTAAATTGATTTAATATATTCTTCATCGTTATCAATATTCATTTTTGATTTAAAATATAGAGTTTACGGTCAAAAGAAGTTTTCTTGTGTACATATATAAATAGTACAAGTGTAGACGCTTATAATACCAATAAAAGTTTGATATGAGGATACAAAGTGTTGATATACTGTCTGATTTTCTTTTTAATACATGCTAGAACGATATTTAATAATAACGGGTTGAAAGCTTCATCGACTGCATTCTCTGGTTCATGTTGTGATTCTGGATTCTTATTTTTAATTTTCTGTTTGATAATATTCCAGAGCAGTTCAATAGCGTTAAAGTAAGGACTGTAACCTGGCCATTCGCATAATTCGATATCATACCGTTCACACGATTGCTTGAATTGAACACTTCAATGTCATTGGACTCCATGAGACACAAATAAGAATCCATTCAATTGTTGTATATTTGCAGATAAAGCTTCATTTACTCTATGATAATATGTATCACTTTTTAAACAATTATTAAATCGACAGAACACATAACCATTCTATCAAATGAAATCAATTAAATTAACATGAGCCTATAAAGAAGAAATTTCCTTCTTGGGCGTCGGCTCCCCTCGTCTACACCAAACAACCTGTTGTGTGCTTTTTAAATCAATGTAACAGTCATCCTCAAAAATATATTTCTTGATGTTAGCATGATGATGCAATGCAGCAAATCGATATCGGTTTTGTTCATTCATATTGTTACTCTTGAGTTTAACACAAGACTTGCGTAGATGATAACCAAGAGAACGACGATAACGTTGCATGGTGTGTTCGGTAGTATTGAAGTGTGTCAGTGTGAGTAATAGTAATTCAGCAGCAGTAGCCGATCAATTTCTTTGTATGGTTCGATCGAGTTGTTTGGTTCGTGTTGAATCGAGTGGTGTGTGAGGTGTGCAGATGTGGATGTTGGTGTAATTGAAGAATAAAGAAGCACTCACCCACATCCATACCCTCAACCACGCATAGTATTTAAAAAATGAAAGCTAATTTATAGCTAACCATGTAAATGACATAACCATGTCTCGATCTCAGTTAATAATAATTTAAAACAAGTCAATGACATCTTAGCCTTTGTTAACTGGTATTGACCTTAGTGAGCTGCAAGACTTATAGCAGAATTCATCACCTGTACATGTCTGTGACTGTGATCAAATCAATAACTTGTAATGTAAGGCTTGACAATAAATAATGATTTTGACATGCTCGAGCTCGTCATCTTTTTCATTCCCATCAGTTTCTCATTAAAATGTGCATTGTACAACTTATGGAGAATTAGAAACAGCTTAATTCACAATATATGAAATTGACTGCATCTTTCATTTGTTCTGAACAGTTGGCCAGAATAGATTAATCGAGACTTTTACCGTTGTTTTTTTCTTGATTCTTGTTTTTCTTGACCGACAGTCATGATTCTTTTTACAAATGATTCAATGTAAGATTGTTGCCTGAAAAGAACTGATCTTGAGTTTCTGGTAACAACCATGTAGACAGAATCTTGCACGAAGAGGCAAAAATTATCTCAACAGACACGATTCTTGTGCTCTTGGATGCTGATGTGAATCTTTTGAGTTAGATCTAACCTTCACTATACGTCAAAACGACTATTTTCTTTGGTTATGTTGCTGAATGTCAAAAACTAGAAATCCTTGTAAATCCTAGGTGCAAAATTTTCCTGAGTTTCGATCAATCGAATAGAATATAACAAGCATGAACACAGCACATCACTGAAGGTAAGGGGGAAATCTATGATCGAAAAAGATTTGGATTATCGGCATTCTTCATTCAACAATTACATTTTCAATGTTTTGATTTCCGACATTTAATTACCGAACTTTTTTCATCGTTGCTGTTTCATTTTCATGTCATTTAGATGAGGGTGTGAATGTGCCAGTCAAGAAAAGACTTACATGCACACCTACGCCAAAAAGAAAGTATTTCTTATTGAAAATAAGTTACTAGGTTTGGACGATTAAGGTTTTCGTCACTTTTTAATGAAAAAATAAATTAATATAAAAAAGTTTAATTCAATAATTTAAAAATTTTATTAACTGTAAATATAATTTAAATCGACTTGAGATAAACATATTCTTTAATAATATTTAATTATTATACTAGACATTTTGTTGAAACTAGAAAGCAAATAAGAGAACACACAATCAGTAACAAAAGAAAATACTAACATTTATCTCAAGTATTTCAACTTTATTAATTGAGGCAGAGATTTTTTTCTTTGCTGGTTGATTCTAATTAGATTTAAAGTCTACATGACACATCTTTCCGTTAATGATCGCTATATTTGTTTAGTTTCGGCAATCTAAAGTTGATGTGAATTCATTAACATTGAATGGATAAATAGTATCTGTAGATGCAATGATTCATATGATCCACACTCTTTTTCATTAACTGATACACTTATATTCATGCAGACGTTCTCTGATCGTGAAAATCAACTTTGTTCACACAATCTTCAGATAACTTGGTCAAATCAATTATCGACTCAGTCCAGGAAAATCTCTGGACGAAAACAAATCTACAGGCAGTATCCAAATTATTCTGACGTGGATCGATATAGGTGGTGTTCGAAAAGTTCTTGAAGAACTCTTAAACGGTTCAAGCGATTTATATACATATTATACTATATTCTTTGAACTTTCTTCTGTAAAATAGTTTTTAATGACTAAAATACATCAAAGATAGGTTATATAATAGCTACATTTCAATGCTTTTGTAAAACTGGTAAAGTAGAACAGAAAAAAAAGGTTCTGGAAGATCGTCAAAAAGTACGGAAGAAAAGATTGACAAAGTTTATGATGTTTGTGAAAATTAAATCACAATCAAGTATTCGGACTGTTGCAACAGCCTATTCCTTTCCGCCAACAACAGCACATGGAATTATGACTGAATATGGTTCATTGAAACTGTATAAGATGCAATTTGTCCAACGAGTTTATGAAGATATATATAAAATGAAAACCTATGTGTTTAAGACTTATATAAAACTTTGATTGAATTCAAAATAAGAACCGATAACGAAAATAAATTAATTCAAAAATAAACTGTAGTATTTTAAAGATTTCGAAAAGAATGATTTTATATATTTCAATTGATGACATAGGTGGCGAAACGTTTTGGTTCTAGAATAAACTCCACATTTTTTATAAGATCCTCATCTGAAAGTTAAAAAATGAAACAAAACGAGTTTTTGAATGCTATTTATATGAAACACAGTTAGTATCTCTTTTATCGAACTCACATTTTGCAACTTATAACAATGGTGCCGATCAGAAAAACAAGCAAACGTTTATGTTCATCGAAATGCGATTTTCCAAAGAAGAGATTTTGATCTCCTTTACTGAAAAAAAGTGAAATGGCGAGGTAGAAATGTTTCACAAAAAACAAAAGATATTGCATTGTGAGCTTATTCACTATTGAAATATTTAATAGGCATGTAATCTTAGTCATCGAAGGCGAAGACAAGTTTTGACAGATTCTACTTAATCTGGTTCAGATTTTTCGTATAATTCTGTTTCAATTGCAATGAAGGAATTCATCAAGTGTTTTTTGAGTCTACTTGATTAAGAAAATTCTATTATTAGCTGCTGGAGGCAGCGAAAAATATTGATGTCTGTACAAAAAATGTGATATACTGCTCAAGTCTATCAATCTCACGGAAGAAGAAAAATATTTGACCCTACCCTAGCCTCCGAAGCGTGAATTTAGGGTAGGCTTTGACCTATCGAGACCTTGTGGCTCGACCGCCTATGATTCATGATAATCATTTTCAACATTTGTTGTAAACTAAATTACATGAAATAAAACTTAAAAGAATATGCTGTCATTTTTGTTTAAAAAAAACAATGAAATCGTTTGAATTGTATAGAAGATGATTGTGTAAAATTTTCCTACAGACTTCTAGAACATCCTGTAGATAACAGAAAATTTAACATATCAAAACAACGATATTATTTATTATCAGATGAAATAACATCTTCGACAGAATCAGTATCCATTTTATAAAGCTTCTTTTGATCATCTGGTACATGGACAGATCGTGGTGGTCGATATTGTCCTTTTCCAGCTGCTTGTTCAGCTTCTTCCAATGTATATGCTTCAGTTTTTAAATCTTTTACTCGACGTTTATGAACTTTACTTTTCAAATGATGTTGTAAATTGTGATCATCAACAAAATATCGTCTATTTAAGAGAAAAAAATAAAATAAACATATGTGTCAATTGTAAAATGAATTATTTTTGACTTACGCGCAATAAAGACAATAATGTTGAGCTGCGCCAGGTATATCATAATCAATTGGTTGATTTAATAAATGACGAGCTGTTTCAGCAGCCATATTTGCTTGAACTTCATCGAGATCTTTAGTTTTTCGTTTGGTTTTTAATATTTTACCTTTTTTATCTACACCACTATGACTTTTATTTTTTGAACGAGTTTTTTTCGGCATTACGAAAGTGAAATTATGAACAAAATTTTTTTCGTATGTTTAATTGTTCGCTACCAACATAAACCAATCAAGTAATGATCGATATTTGATGACCTCTATTAAATATAAAATTTATTTAAGAATACTTGAGAAAAAAAAATCTATTTTTCTAAATTAAAGTTTAATTCTTAATTAATAAAACAATGTCAGATATCATTGAATATTAATAAAAAAATAGATGTCACTCATATGTTTATTTCATTCTTCTCTCCAGCTGTTTTGTTTATTTATTTTTTTTCTCTAGTAGATTTTGATCGATTGGTTTATAGTCATTAGTCTTTTCTATTCTTTCTGTTTTTTTCTTGTGGTTAGAAAAAAAAAGTTTTTTTCTTTTTTTTTCTTCTTCGAAGAAGAAAAGAAAATCAAAATATGGCTTCAACATTATCATCTCCCTCATTATGTCAACAATCTCAATGTGATGCATATCAATTTACTATCTGTCGACATTGTCAATTATTTCTTTGTATAAGACATTTAGCTGAACATCAACAACAATTTCCAAGTGATTTTCAACGTTTATTAGATGATGCACGAAGACAACAAGCACAATTAGCATCATTTGATAAACGATTAACTGAACAACGTTTAAAATTAAATCAAGCGCTTGATAATGAAATGGAACATTTTAGACAATTAAATGCTTATGTACAATCAAAAACATCAGTATCAAATAATATTGGACCAGATGATTTTGTTAATATGCGTTCATGTCTTGCACGATTACAACAAACAGCCGCCTTTTTACCCGTTATTGATAAAATTGGACAATTGATTGGTGAACACGAATCAGCAACAGGTTAGTGCTTTTTTTAAAGAAAATGCTATTTGTTATTTTCTTTTTTGTTTTAGCTACAAATACTAGTAATGCTCCATTTAATGATGAAAGTTTATATGGTACATTTGGTGGTTCGTATTGAAGATAGCAAAAAAAAAAGCAAAGACAAATAAATTTATTCCTTTTTTGTTTATTATAGATTCACGGTTATTTTTAATATCGAATCTTAAACAAGACCAAAATAATAAAAATGATCGAAATCGTTCAGACAATATTTCAGATCTACTAAGTTAGTAATGTTTTTATAAAATTTACATTGTAGAGGATGTTTTCAATACTTTGTGTTGGGCGGACAAAACATAGTATAGAAATTTTATTGTGTCAGAATAGGTCCAACCACCAGACGATGCCAGATGCATATCCCCTGAAAGATTTTAGTAGTAGTAGTAAAAAACCCTGAACACGAGTTGTTGTATGATAAATCATATTTGTTTCGCATGTATGTCACAGATCTGTAGAAACTATCTATGTGCATTTACATGCATAAAGAAAAGTTTTTAATGTAGAAAATTAGTTAACAAAGTATTTTTGTTTCATAGCAATCAAGATATAAAGTTCATGCACACATAGTATGATTGATTTCTCAATAGAGAATATAATCGAGATGTTTTTTTTCTTGGTTAATTCTTTTCCTGATTCAATACATCTCTTCTTCAACATGCATGTGTCCCCCAAAAGCGGACACTATTACAGCATTTTGTATGCTTGCATCATTGTTTAGATTAACCTTTGTTTGCCACAAGCCATGACGAAACCATCGAAGAATAAGTTAAAAAACTTTTTTATTCTGCTAATCGTCAATCTAATCTGTCACTCTCATCTTTTCAGAAATCTTCCACTTATGAAATACATTTGATAGAGAATTTTGTTGATTATTCAAACTACTATTTGACTTTGAATTAAATACTTGATATTGTAGACAAAAAATCAACAATATATTTGCCTTATAGTTCTGATCAGTACTGTTAGATGGAAGAAAATGAAATAGTTTTTATATTCCTCGTTCATACATTGTAGCTATATTAATGAGAAAAAAAAGAGAGAAACTTCGAGAGTTGCTTCATTCCGATTTCAATGATTTTATTGTCTAACTAAGCTATCGAATTTTGAACTACAAATTTTACATGTATAGAGAACTCAACTAGAATTAGCTTCCATAAAAAAAACACTAGGTTTGAACAAAGTGTTTTCAAGATAGAGACCTTTTTCCATGGATATTGTATACAACATGCATTTTTTGAAAGCTTCATATCTGGAAGTGATTTTGATCAAAACTCGATAGCTTAGTTAAATCTCAATAGGAAGCTAGTTTTTATTAGAATTTTAATGAAAATGTCGAAAGATTATTTCAATATTTACTCTTTATTTAGATTCCTCTTCTATTTCCTATTCAAATCAAGATCTTTTGTCATCAAACAGTAAGTGATAAAAAAAAATTTAATATTAAATGATGCCTTTGTTTTTTTATTTATTCTAGTCGAAAAAGTAACAGAAAATGATGATGAACTACCAGAAATGTAAATATTTTGCTTTATTCGAAAAAATTCTTAATCATTTTTTTTTTCATTATAATTCTAGTGAAACTAATCAACCTCATAATTCATTAACGGTATTTTTCTTTGCATTCTCTGAAATCTTAAATTCTCGAATTTTATTTTTTTTGTTTAATATCGTAGGTTCGAGAATTAAAAACTTACAAATGTGACTATTGTCCATTAGCAACAAATACTTATGGTATTGAACGACATCATCAAGTTCGTCATATACCATGTATACGTCGTTCAAATTCTCAAATATCATTATTTGAACATCTTAAACAATATCATTATTTAAATTATGCAGCATCAATGCAAATTGTTCGTCTTGTATCATCCGGTGATCTTGATGATCATCCAACATTATTTTCATCAGCTAATGAATCATCAATTGTTTCAATACTTCCATCATTTTTTCGTGCACCATGTCCATTAACACGACATAATGTATTTGGTCTTGGACCAATGCATGGTATACGTTTATGTTCACCATCAGTTGAACAACAAGATTTTGCATTATATGATCATTTTCTTGCATATCATCAATTAAATCGTGCAAGTGCTATGAAATTAGTTAAAGCTATGATGAAAAATGAAAATTCTAGTCAACGTATATTATTTCGACCTGATGAACAAGTTTTAAATGAAACAGCATATGTATCATGTCCATTAAGTAATTATAATGCTGTTTTACCACATCAAGAACGTATACCACATACACCATGTCAATCAACAGTTAAATTACGTTATTTAACTGGACATTTACGTGATGTACATCATTTAAATAAAACAGCAGCTAAACGTATTGCATCAGCATTACGTAATGAACAAGGAACAATTGATAGTAGATCTATTGGATTATTTGAAAGAGATGAAAATATTCTTAAATCAAAAAAGAAAAAGGTAAGATAATTTGAAATTATCAGTTTTATTTTCTAACGATAATAAAAGTATGATAATTAAATGTCCGATATCAGTCAGTAATACTTTTTTTTTGTATTCCAATAAAACGATAAATATATTTTACTATTGAAATCACTTAATATCTTTCTAGTTAATAAAATATAGGTTGAATTAACATGAATACAATCCATACTTTGTGTTCATTTGACTATTCATATAAATAATGATTGATAAAACGTAGCAATAGATTTCTGTTATTCAATTTTCAATCATTTATCGTCTTATTGAAAAATAAAAATAACACAGAACATATGAATCATTTTTAACTAGAATAAGATAATATTAAAATTTTTCGCTTTAGAATAATGCAAATCGTTTTCGACCACCAGCACAATTAGCCAAATATGTTCAGCAAAATAATAATCATAATCAACAACAACCTCCACCACCTATATGGTGATTAGTTTCAAACATGCACACATTTAATTATGTCTCGTTCTTTACTATTTCCTTACCTGTTTTCGAATACATTTAGTGTTCTGATTGTTTTTCTTTTTTTTTTGTGACTCGATACATCAGTAAACGTGTCTTCTGTTTTTTTTCCTTCTCCTTGTTTTTTTTTTTTTTGTACATAGTTGTTTTCTGTGTATGGTTATTAAAGCTTTCTTATTCCTTGAATGGTCTCTGCTGCATCCCTTGTTTTTTTTGTTTTCCGTTTATCGTCACGTTTCTTTTTTTTCATGTACATGCATGTGTGTGTGTATTATGGTCATTGTTGAATATAGATGAACAAGGGCGCAATACAAATAATATGAATATCTTTCGAATTTGAAAGAAAAATGTTCATCATTGATATGATTTGTCTTTTTTTTGTTTCAAATATTTTCATTTGATTTATCTGGCAAAAAGACTTTAATAAACTGGGTCGCAATCAGTCAACATTAGGCTTAGTTTTCTGTAAAAAATAAAATATAAACTCAAAGGTTTAAGTTTTAATAGACTTTCACCAAAGTTTCTGAATGTTCAAAAACTACTGATTCAAAACCGTGATGTTTTTTGTAAATTATCGAAAATAACATTCCTTTTCTTGAGCAATAAACGTTGATATGAAATTTGTTTGAACTAGAACTTTTTGTTAGAAAATCACACATATTATTATCTGATCACTTTTTTTTGTAAATGAAAAGCTTAGATTAAACATTCTAATATCAATTTGTAGAGAATTGAAAGAAGAAACAATTTGAGATTAGACACAAATTTCAACAATGAAAGTTAGTCGAGAAAAACATGAAATAGAAATTCTACCATTATTTATAAGCTATCCGTTATAAACCAGGTTTTATTTGTCTAGAAGAATAAAGCATATGATAATTACTTAGAATATGTTAAGCATTAATCTTAAACATTTGTCAGCTGAATCATGGTTTTTGCATTAGTGTATTAATGATGCATGAAACCTTTTTTTCGCATGCGTCATATGGTTCTAAAGATAGTTTTGATGTTTTTTTTCTCAAACCCTTATTGATGACACTATTGAAAAAACTAGATGTATTTAAAACAGATTTGTTTTTAATTAGACTTGATATATCACATTGTATATTAATCATGTACTAATATACAAATTTATAAGATTCAATCTTCACTTTCTTGTAACTCTGTACGGTGTTTCATAAATCTTGAGACGTCATAAAATTAATTTATTGAAAAGAATAAAAAATACTCTTATATTAATCTGATTACATAAAAAAGCTTATTTAACTATCACGTTTATGTTGTGTATCACCTTTTATTAATTCACCAAGTCGTTTAGAAATTCCATCGATCAATACAAATTATTTTTTTTTTATTCTTTGTTCAATCGAGTTTTTATTTATTTAAAACTTGACAATTGTTCTCTTCGTATTGTCCATACACTTTCAATAGACTATACATCAGTAAATTTAGCTTCACCTTCTTGAGGTAAAACTTGATTATTAAATAATTCATCAATAGTTCAAAATACAATATTTGTTCTGAACGTGATGTTGTCATATATTTTATCCATTTCAATTAAGTTATTGAAGATATAGCTTGGCTGAATATGTGACTAGTGGTTCGTGATGAGCGTTGAATAAATGAATAATAGACTGTTTTTTAGGTAGAATATGTTCACAGCACTTCATTAAAAAAATCACATTAATCGATTTCGAAAAATTTGTTATTATTCAAAATTTATGAAACATTCTGTATCATTGAATCCTTACATCAGCGTTAAAGTTAAGACATAGTTGATCTATTTACATGATAAACTTGATCAAATAGATAAATAGATATGCAAAGAAAATTTCTTTTAATAACAAGAAGCAAATCTATTTTATATTTTTATAATATTTGACTGAAACATTAAGTTAAACAGAAAGAAAATCAAAATTCTATATCTCAATTTTGCCGTATATTATCGATGTAATAACTCGATTTAACAAACCATTTTTTTTTTATATTGCCAAAATTTTCTTCATATTACATCATCGATTTATTGGAAAAATTGTTTCTTTTTCGTATTGGTTAAAAATTAAGTCACATAGAATAATTCTATAATTCAAAAATTTAGTATTATCATTGATATACTGAATATAAATATTAGTATATTCCATTTATTAATTAATTTCGAAATAGAAATAAAAATTTGCTTGAAATTCATGTGATCAGATAATATTTCTACCAAGATATTGTATCAAACGAAGATGGATCCAGCTGAATTCTTTTTTCTTATGAATTGCAAACTGATAACTCGTTTCTAAATTGTCTTGTATAGAAAAAAAAAGATAAGAGTATCAAAGCACAATTGTAACTATAACAATTAACGATCCAATTCTGTTCAATATTAATTCCTAGATTTATTCTTGAATCATGTTTTTTTTTGTTTTTTTGAAATAAGAATTTGATTAACATGAAATTCATTATCATCACGTACGAAAATCTACATAGAAAAAATAGTTTTCATGGTATTTGAAATTCGAAAAATTAACATCTGACTTTCTTATTCAAATACTTAGAAAACTATTTTTTTCGTAAACTATACGCCTTCATACATGACGTTAATCAAATATCTGTATTATCAGTTCGTTCTGGACAAAATGAAACATTTCTTCTTTTTTTGTTTATTTCGTTTTAATGTAGGCAGTTAGGTATGCTAAAAGCAACAAGAGAGAGGAAATTAACAGCCTATAAAAAGAGAATCTTTTCAATGTATTTTATTTTAGTTTCAAATACAAAAAAATTACAAACGAATCAAAATGCATCAAAAGGTATGTAAGATTCTCTTTAGTACAAGGATATTTATTTCTCATCCTTTGAAAAAGGTTCTTTTACGTGGCAGCGTAATTTTGATATTGTTCGTATTATCTATCGCATATGTCAATGGTGACGAAGATACGACAGCCGACACAACAATTGTTGATTCATTATGTGAAGGCGATGAATGCGAAACAGATACAACTGTCCAAGAAGGTAAACTTTTTTTTACGCATTATAGTTATTGGTATATTCAATTTCTTTGTATCACTTTTATTTTATTATTTTTTTCAAATTAATTTAGATACAACAGTTACAGTTACAGTTACACCTGAATCAAGTTAGTTAAATTTTTTATATTTCATTTTCTTATTATTTCTTTAATATTAATGTAGCTACAATAGTTGAAACTACACAAAAACCAAGTTAGTTAAATTTCTTTATATTTCTTTTTATTGTTATCTTCAAATTAATTTAGGTAAAACAACTAAAAAACGGCACAAATCATGTGAGTTCATTTGTCTTTCACTTTCCTTTTTTTTATTAGTTTCAAATTTTCATATCATATTTTCGTACAAATACAGCTAAATACGGCGTAAGTTATATATATAAGAACTGCTTTCATTATTTCATTTTTGATTACAATTAGAATAAACGAAGACGTCCAGGATACGGTACCATGAGTGAAAATGATAGATCATCATTGAACTCATTAAATGTTTGGATTGCCTTTGGTGAGGGCTGGTTAGTTGATGAAACACCAAGATCTGGTGGACGAGGACGTGGTGATCGTCGAAATAATGCAAATTATAATAACGAAATGGGTGATGAAGATACCGATGATGATTATAAGAAAGAAAATAATGATAAACAACGTGCATTTTCACGTATACGTTTTCCAGTTCGTCATTTTCCAAATTATCGTCAATTTCCTATTAGTAAATTTCATTTATCCTATTGATTTTTTTTCTTCATTAATACAAATGCTTGTCTTTTTGTTTTGTTTATTAGCACGTTTTCCACCACTTATGTCAATTCTTCCATGGCTTCCAATCTTTTATGATAAAGTTACTTATCAAACAATTATTTTTTCACCAACAGGCGGCAGTAAGTTGGTTTTTTTTACGAAAGAAATGGAAAACTAAAAAAATATAACTTTTTTTGCTTAGTTTATATTTTACCTCCATTGATCAATTTCTATGGTCAACGTTTTGCTGTTGCTCAACTTATCAAATGGGGATATGCTTCTTTAGTTAGTACAGGTGCACCTCCACCACCTAATGTTGATGTAGCTTCACTTGTTCAACCATCACAAGGTATAATAATAGTTCTTTTTATTTTTTTGTTCAAAGTTATTCTTATTCTTTTTTTTTAAACCTTACAGTTGTCAATGTTGCTAATACAGCTCCTACACCAGGCCTTGCTTTTGATGAAAAACGAGTACAATTTACTGATGGTGTTAAAACAAATTTTCTTCATTTTAAACCACAATATAGTCAAACTTTAGTTGAAGGTGAAGATGATACTTATGACCCACCATTTAACAAGAACTATGGTTCGGATTCAAATTATGATACAACAAGTTAATGTTCAAGATTGAAAATAAATGGGTGGTACGTCTGCTTATTGAAATAAAAACAAAAACTTATTTTATTTCACTTTTTTTTTTTTTGTTCGCGTCAATCTTATATATGAAAAAAACAAGAGTGTTGTTTATCTTTTAATCTTTGCAATAAATATCTATTCATCAAAAGAATTCATGTAACATGAATATTTTTTATTCGGAGAATAATGTTCAGATAAACAGATGAAAAAAAAAATTAATAACAAGAAAATAACGATAAATCTTATTAATTTCGTCTATCATATTTAGGACAATAAGAAAGTAAAAATGTTAAAGTATCATGATGTATTGCAGTAAACATAGAATCAATATGATAAACAAGTGATGTAAGAAGATCAGAATATGCCATAGAGCCACTTGTATACTTGATATAGTTGCAATAAGAGATGATATAGAAAAAAAGAAATGCATCAAAAAGTAAAAAAGAAAAAAACATTTTTCTTCTTCAATTAAAAGTTTTGATAAATTAACAAATGATTAAAAATATGAAACAAATAAATATATTTCATTTTGAACATAATCAATAATTATTCAGCAAGTGAACATATTATATGAATATCACTATCAACAAAATAATAATAATAATAATAATAATGATAATATGACCAACGTTAATCTTGCTTTTGTTCTTCATTTAGTGCTAATTCATATAATTTATTTCTTGCTGTTGTCCAAGTTAACTTTTCCTTGATACTAAATTCTTTTTTATTTATAATAACCATACGAGATATAGGATAATAAAATGATGATATATGGTTAAAAAGAAATCAATTTTTCATTTCTTTTTGTTTCACTTAACTATGTATTTATATAAAGATGAATTACAGTTTTCATGTCAATAATAAAATACACCATCAGCTGTTATACTAGGAAATATTTTTGAATATGAATCTACTTCAATTTGATTTTCACATAGAAATAAATAAAGAATACGAGTTAATGTTGGAATAGATGATATTTTTGTTGATTTTAAATTCATTTTTTCTTGATATTCAATAATAGCATATAATGATATTGAATTCCATTTGAATCAAAGTAAAAGAAAAAAAAGCAAATTTTTCTTCAGTAATATTTCGTCAAAGTGTACATCCATCAGATATAATAATAAATATAAAGAATAATTCAAGCATATAAGAATGAGAATAAAAAAAATGATGAAATGAACTATTTTGCGTCATATATATTTTTTTCTTTAAATTATTGTTTCGTATGATCATTAACACTACACATTGGCAATGGTATGAAAGTGCGAAATAGTCTATGGTTAGTACATACATTTCTCTTTATATTGAAAGAAAAAGTATGTGTATAGTAATTTGTATTAAGCAGAACTTTTCATAATATAGAACCTTGAATATGTATCGGTTCTAATACAAATTATACGAGGTGAAAATTCAATAAAAGATTTTCTTACAAAAATAAAATAAAATCAATTTATTATCTTTTTATTTAAAGAAATTATTAGAATAGTCTTCGATTTATTAATATCATATGTTAAATAAATAATATTACATTTATTTATTTTATTAGATTTTTATTGGATATCATGGCTTGCAAAAGAAATACTCGATTAACTATTATGTTATGTATTACTTTACTACTATTATATATTTCATTATTTTCTTTCAATGATATTGAAAATTTATTATCGTTAGAAACAAATTCTGATTTAATAAGTATCTCATCATGAAATACTAAACAATTACATACATTTCAATGTGTCCTATACAAGGTAAAAAATAGATTATAGTTACAACAATTTTTTATTCCACACAAGTCATTTATAAATTTCTTAATTTAACTACTCAATAGAATTTAATTGTGATTGATGATCAAAAAACATCAAAAGATTGGCTTATATCATCTTTCTATAAATTCTTATGCAAGAAAAAAATCTTGGTTATTTTTGAATCCGATGATGATAATCTACTTGAAACAAATGATATTTATTTTTTACCAAAAATTGTTCAACAAAAACATGTTTCATACATAGGATTTTATCGACAACGATTACCATTTATTAATATTTATGGATTATTTGGTCATCCAAATATATGATCAAGAGGATTTCCTGTTGATGAAATAAGTAATATTACTGAAGATGGATAGTATTCATTTAGACAAAAAAACTTGAAAATAATACTTATGATTATATTCAATAATATCTTGCTGATCTTGATCTTGATGTTGATACTATTGTAAGATATTTTCTTTTTTTTTTTTGTGTGTTTATATAACTTGATCAACTAAACAAATTTCTATTAACGAATGGTGTGAAAGTTTCTAGAGAAAATATTTTTTTATTGGAATCAGCAGAAAACTTAAAGTATTGAGTTAGAATCAGAATTTGATACTCTTTCCAAATATTTTCGTGAAACTCATAGATCAGGAATTATGAATAAATCTCTGAAGAGCCTGACAATAAAGTTGGATGGAAGTAGTAGATCTAGAAAATGACAAATCTGATTGTATGCCATTTGATATTACTTTTGTGCTACTCTCTTATTTCCGTTATAAAGACACCCAATTTAGTTTAGGTCTACTGTCTTCTGCTTGACTGTATCACATTCTGAATTTTTTTAGATCAGTATCTAGACAATAAACACGTCCTTCATAGTAGTCATGCACTTATAATAGAATACTTTCTATTACCAATATTTTTGCAAGAGCGAGACAGTTCTTGTCAAAGTGATCTAAGAACCAAAAGCTTCGTAGGAATCCTTTAGAAATAATCGAGCTGATTTTTTGTAATTTCGAAGAGGTCAATGTGTCTTTTACTAAAAGTCATATTATTTTTCAAAGAAAATTAATCATTTTGTTCAGAAATATTTACTGAAATAAATTTTACTTCTCTACCTTGAATAGTCTTTTTGTCCATTTTATATTTCTGAAGCTTTCGAATATTTGCTCATACTTCGTAGCATATGATTCTAACACAATATGCGAACATATATTCGTAAAAAGGCTAAAATTCTAAATATAACCCAATGCTTTCAATTTTCTGCTGATACTGGCAAATAAAGAGATATATAATCAAGAAATTTTCGTACTAATCATTGTTTTACATAGTATCATTTGTCTCATCCACTATCAATTGAACGAATTCAATTTGATTGAGATCAATCATCTATTGCTCTTGAACCATTTACTTTTTCTCCATATAATACACAAAATACAATAACATACTATGAAGCATTTTGGGATTTTTATTTACCTATTACAACAACATTTCAGATATGTGATATATGGCGAAGTTTTTGAATACAACGTCTTCTTTGTGATACTGGTGGGCGTCTTATATTTAGTAGATCAACTGTTAAACAAGTAAGAAATACTCATCCATTTATTAAACATATGGATGATGAATATCAATTGGGTTCATTTGTTCGTTTTCTTGTTTCATGGTTATCATCTCAACGATTACTTTCGAAAAGAATTGCTCAATTAACAAGAGATATAGCTCAAGGAAGATTTTAGCAATCAAAAGAAGTTAATATAATGGATGCATGGCTTGCTGATCTTTATTCAGTTGGTTATTCATTTCCATCAGTTGTTCTATCATCTTCATCTTCTATAATACAAAAGCGAGCAGCTATATATGTAACTGGTCTTGCTGAATGTATTCAAAAAGCTTGAATACCAACTTATACTAATATTCGACAATGTCTTCATGGTGAAATAGATATATTTCTTTTTCTTTCTTCATCATTCAAAGATGGATCTGTTCCGTTAAATACTCGTTTGAAACAAGTACGTTCATATATGAATTCAACTATAACTATACACTATGAAGATCGATTTATTGATCCGAAAATTCTTTCGAATTATCACCCTCAATTTTAACTTTCTCATCATATTATCTTTTCTGTACCGGCTTAATTTCAACAATTATGGTCACTTCATCAATGTTATGATCTTGTTAAAGACTATGAAAAACATTTTAATATTCGATATCAATTATTGATTTATATCTCATTTTACAACATATGTTAAAATATAGCTCTTATGACCTTAATTCACTTTTTTCAATTTTCGATACATGCTGATAGCATATATAAAATGAAATGATCATATTACTAAATATGATAAGAACATTTTTCTTATATATATGTAGATATATCTAATGAATTTCAATCATTTTTCCACATCATGAAATATTATCTAGTATTTTTATATATTTTTACTGCTTTCTTTTTGTTCAATTTAACTATTTCTAAACAACAAGAAAATTTATTTGATCAATCAAAAAGATTAACTCATGCTATTATACATGGTGAAGTACATGGTAATGGTACTTTACCAATAGAAGATAAAAATTCTTATTTACTTGTTGAACTTCGTCTTTCACGTGATGATCGACCACGATCAATTGCTAGAAATAAAATAAAATTTAATAATAATAATAATAATAATAATAATAATAATATTACAACACAATCATTTACATTACAATTTAAACTTAAATATCCATTATCAAAAATTAGTCCACATAATTCTTATATACTTTCAGCTAAAATTCTAAATAGTCAAAATAAATTAATATATATTGGTGATCTTCATGTACCAATTACTGAACGAAAAAATGAACAAGCAAAATATTTAGTTATTAATGTTATTAAAACTCGTAAGTTGAAAATTTATATTTCGAATTATTTTAATTATTAAATATAGCTTCATGGTATAATAATATTGATAAATTAAGTTTATTAGCTTATAAAGTTACACAATGGGGAGGTACTGAAGAGGTAAATTTTAATATTTTGAATTCAATACATTTTGATATCATTCAAGGCATTTACAAGTGAATTATATACAAATAAAAAATCAGGTATTTATACATGTGTCGTATGCAATTCAACTTTATTTAGGTAATTGTTTCTTTCTTGTCTTCTGTATTTAAATCTTAATATGTGAAAATATTCGTAGTTCAAAACATAAATACAATAGTGGTACAGGTTGGCCATCATTCTATCAAGTAGCTATTGAAGGAAATGTTGCAACAAATATTGATAGAAAATATGGAATGACTCGAACAGAAGTTCATTGTGCAAAAGTTTGTATATTTTTTTTCAAAAATTCATATTAAACTTTAGTTTAATTATACTTTAGTGTAAAGCTCATTTGGGTCATGTATTTGATGATGGTCCTCAACCAACTTATATGCGTTATTGTATCAACGGAGTAGCTTTACAATTTTATTCTGATGAGAATGAAATGAAATAGGTCTAAATTGCTTTTTATTGAATTAAATCGAAATCTTTCTTATGTCGATTGTAGTTAATGTTTAATGAAAATAAACTTCAATATTCATCTCTTAATTTTAACGGTTTCTTTTCGTGCTATTCATATTCAAGTTTTTTTTTAGGGTAATTGACTGATTAGTTTCGATCCGTTTTTGGGATATCATTTTATACTCTTACATACAGTAAGATCTGGATCTTGTTTCTTTTGAGTATTTATTTAACCCTTTACCCTGTTAGGTAATTTTTGACTGACTTATAGAAACTATTTAGTTGGAGTAATAAAGTGTAGGATGGAGATAGTTTCCGGCTATTGTTGTAGAGTTCAGGTTGGACGGCCGAATCCATGAACTTCTGGCAGCCTTCTACCAGAAAACTGGTAGGAACTTGGAAACAGCAATCCAGTGATCGGATTTTTCTAATTCCAGGCAGCGCATGACACTGAATTCCTGCTTCCAGATCCGTATCATTTCTTCGAGTCGTCCTGTCGGAAATGGCTGATATTTCTTGACTTTGGATCTATTAGCAGAGAAGGCTTTAAAAACTTCTTGATTACAACTATGAAGGCAACACTTTTCATGACAACTTGAATCATTTTTGACCTATTTATAATGACGAACACAAAAAGTGGTTTTTTAGGATTATGTTACTTTCGATATAAACAGAACCTTAGTAATACGAATGAGCGATTTCGAATGAGAATCAGAGTCACCATGTTATAAAAACAAAATGAAGACTAATGATATTGACACAATCCTGAAAATGAAAGACTTGATTTCAATCCAAAAATAACCGTCTTTATAAGTGTTTCATCATTCCCAGAAATGGCTCATTAAAAAAAATAATTTATGATAAGTAGGTGTTCAACTTTATACAGATAAAGTAACTGAGAAAAAAAATGCAAAAAAATAAATCAAAGTAATCCATTCCAATGTTTTATCCAGCGTGGAAGAGTTCGAGGAAGCGGCGTTCCTCGGAAGATCAAGCTGGCCCTCCCGGAGCCTTTTGGTTTTTCATGATACATATAGGAATGTGTAGTTTCAATCTATTGACCAAAGACGTCATTGATTCAGTGCATACTGATTACATGGGCAGCAGTGTTAATTGAGTCATTAGAACACATCGCTATAAAAAGGATATATTTTGATAGAGTTAGTATCTCTATGTTGCAGTGAACGCGGGGCCAGTGTAACCAGTGTTCCTTGTACCGGTAACTCACTATTCCGTATCCACACCAACAATGTTCATTCCTAGCCACATACTATGTGTCTATGCTTCAAAAAAAAGGTGTTTACCCTCCCGGACTTCTAAATCGCTCCTCTGGAAGGGAAAATCTGGATAAAATACTGGCCCATTCTCTATCCCAACAGAATAATCACTTTACCCAAATTTTACTACAGAAGTGTTCTAATTTGTTAATTGTTTCTTAGTATAATATTTTTGAATTGTATTTTATATTCAATACTTAAATACAACGCCTATTGATCGAAGATTAATAGTAGACACGATGAATCTGCTGATGAGTATATATCTTTCTCATGCTGTTAACCTTCTTTTGTAAATATGAATATCGAATCAATGAAAATTAATTTAATCTCTTCTTGATTTATTTCATTATACATGTGTATATATATATATATTTCCTTCCCTTTCACTATTTTGACATAGAAAAAAAAATCAAGAAACAAAAAGAAAAAGAAAAAGAAAATGTAACAAACAAATACGCACAAGAGAAAGAAAATGCAATCATGATTGAATATTTGATTATTGTTTGAGAGATTTAATCATCATCATCAAAACAAAAATTCGTTAAAAAAAACAAACAAAAAGAAAATATCTGACTTTTTTCTTGTATCATATTCTATTTAGTATTTTTAAACAGATGTTTCTGAATTTAATTTTAAAACAAATTTATTTTGTTTTAAATCAAAAAATTTTTCAATTAACTTAATTCTTGGTATTTGATGAAATGTACATATTAATGCAATATGTTCAGCATGTTGTTGTTTAAGTACAAATATTAAATTTGAATAAATTGATTGATTTATAGATATTCTTTGACATTTTTCTTCATCATTTGTTAATGTTTGTGTATCACATACAAGTATCCATGATTGTTCTTGATTTTTTGTTATTGATGCTAACACTGGAAATAACAACGTAGCTAATGGTTGAGATTCTGTTTGAATATAACGTTCAAGAAATGTTCGTGGTGAAAGATCATGTGATAAACATGTTGCTAAATGAGTTATAATTGATTCTCGTGTAAAATAAGGTTGTTGTCGTGTTAATCGAAGATATTTTTGAAGAGAACGTGACATTGAAGAAAAAACAGCCTAGAAAAATATAAATAAATTATGGTTTTTTTTTTATTTTTAGAGATCAATATTTACTTGTGCTGCTTCTCGAGCATCCATTGGTATATGTGAACCATATTTTTCATCATGACATTTTCTAACATGTGTAAATGCATCTTCACATGACATTATTAATTTTGTACGTCGTTTTCGTACACGACGTTCATAATCGAGTTCATCATAGAATCTATAATAGATTTTAATAATAATTAATAGAATAGAACATATTTTTTTAAAATAAAACTAGAATTTTCTAATGTAGTAATAGAGATTTTTCATACTAGAGTTAGATTCATTTTAATTAAGTTTTGAAACACTATTGAAAGAAAATAATTTGGCTAATATTATCATAATTGTCGAAGAATGACTTCTTCCTCTTACGAGAAAACATTCCCGAAGTGTTACTTGTTAAGCGAACTGGTATTTTGTCCATAAGCAAGCTGCATTGTGACTAGTAGAATCCAATAATGATCAATCCATATGTACTGTCCCTCCCAAATTATGACAATTTTACTGAATTTTTTTAATCACTCGCTATGCATTTGTAAAAAAAACCTGAATAAGAAAATTTCAACTTGAAATTTTTCCCATCAGCAGATCTCGCAGATCTTTGAATGTCATGAAAATTTTAGCCTGAAGAAATGTGTTCGTCCATATGCTTTTACCCTGAAATTTTCAGAATATTCAAAGGTGCACGATACTTACCTAAGAAAACATTTCAGGTTGAAATTATCTAATTCGATTTTTTCAAAAATACTTTTCTAAAGATAAAAATTCAGTGAAATTGTAATAACTTGTGGAAGGATAACGCATGGTGGCGAACCCTTATAAACTTTTAGTAGTCTCATCTGGTATCTTTGATCGTTAGCCTTAACATTTTCAAAAAAAATATCGTATTCTATAGAATGCAGCAAAGTTCGAGTTCAGTGATAAATTAGTACTTTATGCAAAAAAACATTGTTTTTACGAACAAACATTAAATGTTTAATATATCAGAATAGGTATAAAATTGAAGGCTTTAGACTTTATTTTTCTTTTAAATCTTGTTACGATACAATTAATGAACGAAAAGTTTTCTATAAAAAGACATATATCATGTCAATCGATTTTCTTATTTATTAAAACTATCATTGAAAGCTTCATCTATACAGTTTATAAGTAAGTCAATTCGTTTTTCGCTCATTAATCTATATTCTAATGGTAGATTTTTTTTTTCTTTCCCTTCACATCCTTGGAAATAAATGACATAAAATAATGTTTATTTACCATTCTCAAGTTTGTTATAATTATCTAAAATATTTGAAACTAGGCATGTGTTTAAATAAATATCTCGGATTTTATTAAAACAACAAAATATATATATATATATACTAAGTAATTAACTTACCTATCATTCAATCCACGCATTGATCGTGTAGTATTAATTCCATTTGTACCAGTAGCAATCGTCGATGAATTTGATTGTGATCCAATAGATTTTGTTGAAAATGCTCTATGACGTTTAGCTTGTGTTTGATGAGCATTTTCTAACCATGGATTAAATACAGGAAAATCTTTATAATATTGTTCTAATAAATAAACACTAGCTTCTTGTATTGACATTGATCCTAAAAAAGAAAATTCAATCAATATATTTTTTATATAAAAAAAACAAAATCATCATACCAATTGTATATTGTCTTATTTGTCCATCAGGTGATCGTACAACTTTAACAATCCATTTTGGATATAACCATTTAATTTCTAAGATAAATACAGATAATATTAATATAAATAGAAGTAAATCTTCATATGTTGATGTCATTGATAAAATTCGTTCATATTTATCAATTCTTGATTTTAATATTTTATATATATAATAAAACCAATAGACAATAATAATAATTAATAATATCATAATTAAACATGTTTTTTGTATATGAATACATGGTAAATATGTTTGATTACGACGTCGATAAAGTAATAGAAATGTACCAAAAAATAAAAAAATAAGTTTAAAAATAATTGTTAATATTGGTGAATAATCATCAATAGATAATATTGTATCCGATGTTAATAATATATATGGTAATATAAGAAAGAATATAGGTGAAATGAAAGCAATTAAACAAAGTAAATAAATAATAAATTGTGATATTGTTACAGATAATGTTCGTTGATGAAAATTATTTGACAAAATTTGTAAATGTTCATTATGATGATGATTATCATTCAATTGTAAAGTAGTATCATTATTATTTGTTAATGTATCTTCATTACCTCCATTACATGTTATTGTTGTTGTTTCACCCCAATTATCATCTTGTGGAAGAATTTTAACTTCAATACGTTCATCTTGACTATCAGTTGAAACAACAGGTATTGATGATGATGATGGCATATCATCATTATGACGTTTTTTATGATGATAACGACGATTTGATGAACGTATTTCATTATTAATTGTATGTGATGATGATGGAAGTGCAGAATTAACTAAACCACTGTATGTTTCCGGTTCCATAATCTATGAAAAAAAACAAAAGATACTATTACTAACGAAAAATCATATGAAATAAAGATATTAAATAACTATAGATTAGTAAGTACTAATCACTGTCTGTCTAATCATAAAAAAAGATGTCAAATACAAAACGCAATATTGCATGATCAATCTACATCATAACAAGAATATATTGAAAGAGTATGCTTTTTTTCTTTTCTCAAAACTACCAATACATCAAATATGATATTAAGTGTACTCATTTCTATTATCATTCATAGATGTTGAGTAGCCTACTTTTTAAAAAATAAAAGATTCTAAATAATATCACTCACCTCAATTTCTGATGCACTATAATGTTGCTCTACAGCATTACCACTTTTGTTTAAGAGTAGCTCATATGTCTTTGTTTTTGCTGTTGTCATAGCTGTCCGATGGCGATTCATTATTGTCGACAAATACCTAACAACTGTTTGACTACTTCTTTTTTTTGTCTACGCCGCCTATACGAACCCATGAAATTAACCCTCGCATCTTTCTTTTTTTTCTTCTTTCTTCGTTCATTGTCTCGTAGCGTCGTTATTTTTCACGCTGTCTCGCTATCTACCGTAAGTCGTTGCTTCAGGCAATTAAGAACGTGTAGAGTGTTCTAGTCAATATAGAAAAAACTACTAAATTAAAGTTCAACTGATATCATATATGCGTAGATCTCTAAACTATAATCTATGCTGATCATTCAAAATAATATATATATATATATATAACAAAAGAGAGCAAAAAAAAATGAAAACATCAATGCAAGGCTTTCTTCTCAATTAAACAAATACAAGAAGAAAAAAAAATGATTGATGAACTAAACATTAAAAAACAACGATACATATAAATGAATTGAACAGGTATGTCGTATTGTTCAATGAGATTGTCGCGAAATAAAAGTGAGTATGTTATCTTATTATAACTATCGTCTATGAGCATCTATAATATTTTAACATGAACTCCTTTGTTATTTGTTGATCAAAATTTTCTATAATGAGGATTCAATTTGTTAAAATCACTGAGCATATACTCCCAATTATGCCTGTCTACTTCTCTTGTCACGCATATACCAATGTTAACTAATGAGAATTTTACATTTTCTTACATACAGTATAAAGATATTTGCTGTTGTCGATAGGCGTATGGTAATTTTCTTCCATATGAAATAGTTTGAACAGTATATATATATATATAGTTAAATACAATGATACTATGTTATTTGATCAAAGATTTAGTAGATGGTTGTTCATAAGAAGTAATGAAAAATGAGAAGAATCAGTGTAATAAAGTTGAACAGACGACGACGACGATGAAGAAATGGATCATATACACACTTAAAAGATTTCATGATTGACCCAACTGACCCCAAAAGAAATCGACCAGACGAAAATAAATGTGTTATTCATAATGATATATAGACAGAACTTTCTTATAATATATATATATGAATAATTCTACAGACATAACATGAAATCTCTACTTTCAAAGCCAATTAATGCATCTGTTTATATGAATAGAAAATGGAGAGAAAAAAAAAGAGCTTTATATAAATAGAGACGGATAATCTCGACAAGTGGACTGTCAGACATTGAGAACAAATGAAGGATAGATGGAACATAAAAGAAAAACAAACACGACTAAATGAACAATTTACTTACATGTTCGAAAAAGAATTGTTTGCCAGGTGATATCGATTGATCACCGTTATACAAAACAACAAAGAATCAATTTCTATTGGCTATTACAAACACAGAGGCATAATTGTATGTATATACAAATTGAATTATCAAAAAGATACTTTCAATGTATCAATACCGATTGATCATGCCATCTACAAAAGGAAAAGTTTCTTTTTGAACAATATCAAAAATCTTCCAATCAAACTATGGAGTCATTTAATCTTCTCCAATCTTGATGACCTCTGGACATTCCCCTGTCTAAACATATATGTTATGATATTAATTGACCACTATCACTCATACACCTTTAACAATACTTTTTTACGTCGTAGACATTGACTAGACGAAACAGGTACAAAAAAAACAGGTGAATTGTTTGTTTCTAATTGAGATCGATTTTTTTTTTCATAAAGAATTTTATTTATACAATTTCTTTTAGGAAATATTAAAAAGAAATCAATTTAACAGCTATTTTAATTCCTAGCATCATCGTCACATGTAATTCTCATAATTTTAATATGATAGTATTTATGACTATCTATTATTTGAAAATATCCTTTTTACATGATAAAAATTTTAATAAATATATAAAATGAGAAAATAATTTAATGCTTTGTTAACAACAACACATTCGATAACTGATTCAAGTCTTTTAATTGTGTCTTTCATCTGCAATGGGCCTTATTAATTAATGATTCATCTTTTCATCATAAGTGAAAATTTTATATGGTTCGATTGAGTGCTCTTTCATCGTTTCATTGCAATTATCTATATTCTTTGTGCATATCACGAATATACATTTAACATGGCTAACCTTAGTTATTAAATAAATTGGCTTGTAACATTAACTCTTTACCTTCCTATTGAGTCATTTTTGACAGATTCATAGGAATTATTTACTTGAATTAATAAAGCATTGAATCAAGAAGATAGCCTCCAAATATTGTGTAGAGTCTTCAATAAACTACAAATTCGTAAGAAAATTAAACTTTTTTCATTCTGTGTCGGTTAGCGAGGGAAGTATTCCAACTGATTAATTGTTTTTGACTTGGAACTGTATGCATTTTTAAATGAATGCCGTAGCTTCCTTTAGGAACGTCAGAAAAACTGATTCACTGGAATTGGTCGAAATTGGCTTTGGTTAGGGATAGAAATTTATTGTTGCACAGGCTGTTACTTTACTAGTTACTCAGTAACCGAATATCGGCGAAATTCTGGATTTGAATCTTTCATCAAGCAAACATATTTTCGATGAAATAACAACTTTTTTGTAAATTTTGACGAAAGATTTTTGGGATCAGAGAATCTGAATGTGCAAGCCGTTTCTCAAAATTTTATACCTGATTTTTTTTCACTAGAGAAAGAGTTTTGAGAGAAGTTAATGGGTTTTTTTTACACAGTTTCATTATAGGTGTTCGAGGTACAGTTTACTTCATCGAGAAATGAACAACATAATTTTGAGAAACTGATTGGAGATTAAAATTCTTCGACCTCGAAAACCTTCGGTCAAACTTTATACAAAAAAAATTGTTATTTCTTAAAAAACAGCCTTATTTGATGAAAGATTCAAATCCAGAATTTCGTCAATATTCTATTACTGAGTAACTGGTAAAGTAGAAGCCTGTGTAACAGTAAGTTCTTACTCCTAATCAAAGGCAATTTCGATCAGTTCGAGGTTAATTTCAAGAATTGAAATTGGTGCATTCCTAATTTGTACAGAGATAGGTCTTAACGAGAGTAGTTTATTGTGAAAGTTTCAGATCTTTTGATTTGCTTCTATTCTGAAATAAGAATATAGAATCTGCCGATGTATACGAACAATGTAAAAGACACGGCTTTACCATAGCTGTATCTAAGAATAGGAACAATGATTAGATCTGAAACATTCACAAAAACCTATTTTCGATAAGGGTCGTGTCTGTGCAAAGTTTCAAGTCGAAACTCGAAAATCAGTTTTTCTGATGGAAATCAGAGCATTCATTTAAAAACTACTGTAAAAGTGCAATATCTCGTCAATAATTAGCTAAGATCCTGAACTCTTTTAAAGATATTCATAATTCATTTAGGTCTACATGATGTGCATAACCTCGGCTCAAAAGCGATTGATCAGTTGGGAACCTTTCTCGTAGGATTTATGAGTTTGAAAATTATACTTTTTCCAAAAAAGTGAAATTTATTTGATTTTGTTACACAGACTGATTATTTTGATGTTCATCGGGCTGACATATACTGCTACGGAGATAATCTATTTACAAAGAAGTTTTAAAAATTTCTTGACAGAAGATATGAAAGTATTACTTTTCAAGACAATCACGATCATTTTTGAACTATTCGTAGGGATTAACATAAAATAATGTTTTTTTCTAGAATTATTTTATTTTTACTATAAACTCACAAATAACACAATTTTCATTTTTAAAGATTTTATTAGAACTAATAACCACTCAAAAAAGCGTTCTATGGTCATTTTTGAAATAATTTCTTATCGACAAAAGATAGAAATCTGAAGATTTTATTATAGCAAGATTTAAACAATATGAATGAATAATTTCGAATCCGAATCACAAACCAATGATTTCATATTATAAAAACAAAATGAACACTAACGATACTGACACAATCCTAGAAATAAAAGGTTTGATTCCAATTCATAAATAGTCGCCTTTGCAAGTGTCTCATCAGCCTGAAAAATATCTCTTTAAAAAACAAAAAACACTTCACACAGATAAAATAACTGCGAAAAAAAACTAAATTAACAATAAATGCAATTTTGATATCATTCAAGACGAATGAATCATTTATAGTCCATTCTGCATCTCCACAATAAAATAACTTTATACAAATATTAGTGTTATAACTAACACCAACATAAGCTATTTCTATAGTTGATTAAACCGCTAACGTTTTCAAACATATATTGATATTTTTCTTCATCAATAAAATATTCGATAAAATTTTTAATAATTTTTTAATATGTTTATGATCGATTATACAAAGTGCAGCTGTTTTCTAAAAAAAAAGACTTGCACAAAATTAAATTTTTTATGTAATGGTTTTCTTGTCATTAGAAAGTAATTATAAAATTCATTTAAAAAAAAAATTCATTACCCTTGAAGAAATCAGAGAGAAATTATCAACAACGTATCATTCCTCAGTATCTATACCAACAATATATCGTCATTTTCATGAATATGGTTATAGAAATGTTTTACCAAAAAGTATTCATATGTTAAAACTTGAAGAAATAAAAACGATGTATTCAATGCGTTCAACAACATCAAAATGATGATTTTACATGCACAATATTTACTGATGAATCTTCATTTCAACTTTTTCGTAACACTATTCGTCGTTGAACAAAACATCCAAATGATGAATTAAAATGTATACCTAAAAATCATCAAAAAGCTTATGTGTGTAGTGCGCTGTTAGGTGAGAGATGCGTTGACCTGTTACATGTTCAGAGGCAATTTTGATTATCCATATTATATTCATGTTCTTGAAAATGATCTTCTTCCTGCTGCTAAACGTAAGTGATGAAGGAAAACAACGCAGCCTTACTATTTGTTTCTTCTTTTTACAATAATTTCGTCAAAATTGGCGTTTACAGCAAGATAATAAACCGAAACATACTAGTGATGTTACTAGACGATTCATCAACAACAATGTACCACAATTATTAGAGTGGCCATCTAACAGGCTAGATGTCAATTTTATCATAAATATTTGGTCGATCGTGAAACGCAAAGTTAAGAAGAAAAAGAAAATCGAAACACATTGATGAACTCGAGCTTTTTTTACCTGAAGAATTCAAAAATGTTGATGTTAATATTGTAAAGAATTCTGGAATGTTCAGGAAAAAAAGATGTTTGTCTCTTATTGTTTCTAAAAGCGAATGAATAAAATATTAAGACATAGCGTTGAATATTACTCGTCATAGGCTATCAGCCAGTATACGGAACTACTTTAGAGTAACATATATATAAGGATATATTTGCATAACAAAATGTGTAAGTTTTTTTCAAAAACAGCTGCATAAATTCAATGATCAAGGTTGATGATAAAAATAAATGTAGTTCATTTGAAAGCAGACAGTAAGGGTTTGCATATGAATTGTGTTAATGATGAATCAATTACAATATGCATAGATGATTATCAAAATTATTCGCACTATTTTTTTTACAAGTCTTGCTTCTCTTTTTCTATTTTGTTTTTTTTTATATATCAAGCATGACTTGTGACCTTCAGTATTTTTTTCAACTTGCTGATAAATGATCCAAGCTGAGTGCTACTTGAAATAAGTTATAATTTCTAACTATCTGTATACGAGACATAATAAAATGCTGGTAATTTTTTTTTACACCTGTAAATGTCTTGCTTAATATCGATTTATGTGTGTGTGCAATCAAGTGTGATGGAATAGACCAAAAAAGAGAAGCAAAATGAAAAGGTACATCTATTAAGGACGATGTTCCTTATCAAATAGGAGCTATACATATATATATTTCTACTTATCAATATTTTTCATTAAAGACAATAATAACAATATCACGAAGGACGATTGTCATACGTCATTGTATTATTCAAGATAAACAACATAGCTGATTGCATTCAATATGGGTGTTGAATCATCTAAATCAAGTCATGTTCGATATGGCATGTTGATTTTTTTGTTGTTCTTCCATATAATCGATAAAATATTCAACCTTTGTTTTTTTTTCAGGACCAATATTCTCTGTTCGTGATCGTTGGTATCGTATTTTAGGTGTTATTGGTCAAGGTGCTCAAGCTACTGTATATCGATGTGAAGATCAAAGTGCTACTCAATATGCTGTTAAAGTTTTTTATTTTTCACGTGTTCATCGTTCTGAAAGAGCACGTCGTATTAAAAGTTTTATTAAAGAAGCACGCATTTTAAAAGATTTGAGTAGACGTTCACATCATTTTATTCATTTGCTTGATTATGAATATAAACGTGAAGGAAATATCGGTTATATGATCATGGAATTAGGTGAAAGTAGTTTACGACAACAACTAACAGGACTACCATTAAAAGATCCAATTCGACAAGTGTATTGGAAACAGATTGTTGCCATTTTGACAGCTCTTCAAGATGCGAATGTTGGTAATTGAAATAGAGAGAAATATTTTAACATTCATTTATATATGTTTTTGTTTTTTATTTTTATTTCAAAGTACATGCTGATATTAAACCTGAAAATTTAATTCTAGTAAATAATGTACTCAAATTAACTGATCTAGGTGTTTCCTTTCGAATTAATGCACCAATACAGACGATTCAACGAAGTAGAATTATTGGTACTATTGGTACGTATTTACACTAATCATACTTTCAATATTATATATTATACACTTTTTATATGATTACATCCATTTTTAGATTATATGGCACCTGAAGTATTTTCTCATACTATCGGTTTCAAATCGGATGTATGGTCAGCAGGGATTATTCTATATGAAATGACCTATGGTCGTCCTCCTTTCTTTGGTATTCAGGATCGAAATCTAAAAGTGGCTATTATTGCATCAAGAGAACCTATACGATTTCCTCGACGTAGAAATCGTTATTTAATCGATTGTATACAACAATGTCTTCAACCTATTGCAGAATTTAGACCAAGTGCAGATCAATTAGCAATGCATCCTTATACAGGAATGTAGTTAACAACAAGAGAGAAAAAGAGAAAATTCTGTACTTCAGTGTAGGTATGCCAAAGCTATTCTCGGATACTAAGAAGTTCTCGAGAATAACTGTGAAGAACAGAGTTTTCGCTTTTTCTTCATTTTATTTTTGTTTAATTGAAATCTTGGATTTTGTTATTAGTTTTATTCTTCTTCAAGCGAAGAAAACTTCACTAAGAATATAGGAAATTGAATTTATTTTTACAGATGTCACTAATGAACAGTACTTCGACTATGTATAAATATTTTGTATATCGACATACTATTAATTCTTATTATTCTTCATAAAATAAATTCTTTTTTTTCCACTAAATGTTTTTTAAATGAAATTTAAAATAAGTTTTCATTTGTTTTTGTCATATTCAGATTCGTTATCTAATCTACAAATAGTTCATATTGTTGTTTTTCTTTTTTTTCCACGTTGGACAATGAGATTGGAAGAAAGGTTTGTCCTTTTTGCGTCATTCAGTTGATGATTTACATTGAATAATACATCGACGTATTTTTTTAAAACTCTTCGTACATTTTATTTATTTACCGTACTGCATTTCAGTTTACTTATTTACAACAGTGAAAGACGTCATAGTGAGGTGTGCGCCCCCTATATTTTTTCCTTCGCCCGCAACCTTGTACATTAAAAGGGTGACAGTATAATAAATAATTTACGCATTTGATAAGAAAGCACTTTTTTATTTTAAATATAATGGCTACATTTATTGATGCTATACACAGCACTACGTGAGAGTTAAGCCTACGTCTAAAGTATAAAACTACCCTTTAGTAGATAGATAAGACATTTCTATAGCAGATGTTCTACCTTTTGATATTATAATATCAGAAGGTGAAACACTTTCACGATGAGGAACACCAGATATAATGTTACTGTATATTCACGGTGGAATACTTGCTATAGGAATACCCCAAGAATATCTACCTTTTTGTCTATACACTTTGATCTGTTCAGCATACTTATGTAATTCGAATCGAACAAAAATCATTCTGTATGATGTATAGTATACCACCGATAGTTATTCTCCAATCGGAAATCTACTGCCGAGATACTGGTGGTAATACGAACAAACGTGCAACGACATGAGTGTTTTTTTTTTATAGTTCCATAATCATTTGATTACGAATCGAAAAAATTTTCTTTCTAGATTTTTTTAATCGATACTCAAAGAAAATATGTCGCAAACAACTTCATTTCCTTTCTTTGATAATACTAATCAATATCGAGCTGATGGCAAACCAAATACATCAAATAAATTTAATTTGAAAACACTTTTGGATTTTTCAAATTTGTAAGTATTTTAATTGTATTTTTTTTTTGTTCTTAAACTAATCTTGTTTTATCTTATTCAGACAACCACGGGTTCAAACTCATTTAAAAAACGTCTATACTTGTTTATTGGGTGCAACATTATGTGCTACATTAGGTATTTATTTATCTATGGCAGGTTGGCTTAATTATCCTCGTTTGGCAATGTTTGCATCAATAATAACAACTATTTGGCTTTTTTCAATTGATTTTAATGGTCGTACACAAATGAAATGTTTTGGATTAATATCTGCTACAGCTTTGTTTACGGGTATTTATTTAAGTCCATTAATTAATTTGGCAATTCATGTCGATCCACAAATTGTTATAACAGCTTTATTATTAACAACAATTATATTTGTTTGTTTTACACTTAGTGCTTTATTTACAAAAAGTCGAACTTATTTATATCTTGGAGGTAAAAATATGAATAGAATATATACATATTCTCATATAAATCTATTGAAATATTTAGGTATACTAGGTACAGGCACATCTATTATGCTTTTACTTAGTTTGATGAATATATTTGGTCGTTCTCAACTTATTTTCAATGTAAATCAACAAAAAAAGAAAAAGAAACATATTTCAATGATATAATAAAGATTATTTTTTTTTTATTTTTAATTTAGGTTAATCTATATCTTGGCTTGGCTATTGCTTGTGGATATATTTTATATGATACGCAATTAATTGTTGAACGAGCTAATAATGGAGATATGAATTATGTTAAGTAAGTAACAACTCTCTAGAAAAAAGTTCTTCGATATTCAAATTTATTTTTATAAGATAATTCGCTTAACATTATAGAATATTTAATTATAATTTTTAATCCTGGCAAACTTTGATCTCGCATATTTCTATTAGTAAAATATTTTAGTAAGATTTGTAAAGATAATATTTCTCGTTTTTTCTCAAAATGATGATTTCTTATCAAAATAGCAGGAATGTTCTGAAGCCAATTGAAAAGGTTTTTTAGGAATTTGGTGAGCAAAATAACGAATAAAACGCTGAGGAAAAACGAAAATTTTTCAAGATTGTTGAGTCACATTTTGTAAAAACAGTATTTATGATTAAGAATATAATGTTGATAATTTATCTAACACTTAGATTGTTATTAATACGAAGTTATCGTCAAAAAAGAAAATATATAATCTTGAACTTTAATAAAAACATTAACGTATATATATATGATTTTGTTGTTTTTAGACATGCACTTCTTTTATTTATCGATATGGTCGATTTATTCGTTCGAATTCTTATTATTTTACTTAAAAATGTATGTCTTTTGTTTTGTTTTTTTTCTTCTTCATCTTCATTTTATTTTATTTTTTTGTTTTAGTCACAAAGCAAAGATAAGAAAAGTAACAATCGCTAAGAACCAATCCACGTAAAATATTCTCGATTTGAAATAAGAAAAAATATTTTTTTTCTTTTTTTTTTTTGATGTTGTATTTTGCTTTTTTGTCAATCAGCTATATTCTTCCTTTACTTTATACTAATCGCCTAGACATATGCTTTAAAACATAAATTCTTGCTTGTAGTTACATGTATTCCTATTATTCAAAGTCGAGAAATAAATTAAGACAAAATAGATACATCATCAATGTCGTTGATCATATATTGTATGTCCTACGGAAATATATATCTAGCAATTAAAAGATTTATAAATATGTTTGACAATCGAGATAATGTGTTTTCGGATAAGAAAGAAACAAATAACTATCGTTTATGCTACTTATTGAAATATTCAGTGTGCAGAAATTTTAACGGATATTGAACGTATAAATAAGAAAAGAATATCAAATGGATCGTTAAATGTTTATTTATATAATCTATTTAGATCGAGTTGATTAGAATGAATATTATTTTTATCAAAAATATTCAGAAACTGAACCTTCTGGTTGTTATTATATGTTTTTCGTTCTACTATAGATATACAATCATAGGACGCATTACATTAGCGCCTACATGTACTGTGCGAATTGTTTTTTTGATATGGCCTTCTGTTCAGTAGAAAAACGAACTTTTGAATCACTTCTAGTTCTCCGCGAGAATACAACTTGTTGGACTCAACTTTTTACTATAACTAGATTATTGAAAATGATGAGATTTATATTCGAAGAAAAAATTTTTAAAGCAGATCTTCAAAAACCTCTGATAATTTAACTGTGATAAATATTTGAACCTGACAGATTGTACTCTCACAGAGCACTAAAAATGGTCCAAAAGTTTGTTTTTCTATTGAACAGAAGGCTATATCAAAAAAAAAAAAAAAGAAACAAATTGTACCGTTTGATAGCTGCTGACGAGATGTATTAAATGATCCCTATGATTGCATTTTTACGGAAGATTGGAAAAGTACTAAGCCTATCAGACGCAAATATTTGCATTCAATCTCTGAAAGATATCAACTTTCCAACAGATGTTATCGCAGTTGTGTTTTTTTTATTTGACTGCAAGGAATAATAAAAAAAAAACCTAATTTTATATTGAGTAGATAGTCGATTGCAACATCGTGTGTGTGTGATAACATATTAGTTGTGTTTATATAAATAATCAACTATCTCTTTCTTTCTTGTCAGCGATATTCAAAAAGATTTTTCATGATTTGAGATTCATTCAGTTTGTTAAGTATTCAATAATCTATTACTAAAATAGTCATTTGTTGCAAGAAAATATTTTCTATTGAATTTAATCAAAAGCAATAGTCTGTATTTATGACATTTCGTGTAATAACTAGATTTATTCACATTTATTTATTGAGAATAATAAAAAATTGATTTTTGAAATTTCTAAAGAAAATCTATAAAGAACATGTCATTCATCATTCAATATAATAATAAATTAAAAATGAATAGTATACTTGTTCTTGTGTTTCTAGATAAAATTGGTGTCTGTCTCATTTTTTTTTATTATAGATTTACCAACACCTATTATTATTATATTTGTAACAAATCATAAATAGATAAGAAAAAAGTCAAAAGTTTTATATAACATGCATCGATGATGTTTATAGTTAACATTTGATATATTTTATTACATGATATTTATTAAAACAAAAAACAAAAAAGAAATTTTTAAGTAAATTTCCAATTGATCTAGAAGTAGATTCGTTTTAAAACAAACATTAATAACTTTTTCTATATTTTTTATAAACTAATATTAGAAAATTAACATTATCTTATATTTACTTATTTTCATAGAAATAAATTTTTTTCGAATTTCATCTTGTTAGAATTTATTTTTTTTTTCTATGCAAAAATAATTTCATCAATAATATGTGCAGTTATCACAAGACTACAAAAGTTGAAGCGGTTCTTTTTTTCCTTCTTTTCTCTTGCTAAAAAAGAAAAACAAGAAAAAAATATTCACGTCTACTATCATAATTACACTGTTGGATGAATAATCTATTCCACATAGTAAAGCGTTTAGAAAAAATAACGATAGTAAGGAAGGAAGAAAAATGGTAAAATGGATATACATATATATATTCTATTAAAACTTGAATCGGGTGTATAGTGGACATTTATATAACAATTACGCTTCATTTATCTTTGTATAACATACTATTGCACCCAATATACACATACATACGATATATTGTTTCACCTGAGTAAATGCATATGCACCATTTATTTGCTATAAGATAAAATCTTCATCATGTCTAACAATATTTTTTCCTTTTCAGAACTTTTATTTATTTCTTTGCTTGCACGCCGGGCGTGCAAGACGAAAATATAGCTAACAATAACGTGTTTCAAGAGACGAACGACATTATTCACAATATTGTATCGACAACATGTAAGTTTATTGTTCTTATTCAAGGTCTATTTGCATTTTTTTTTGTCCGAAGAGACACAATATAGGAAAATGAATATTAGAGCTTAAAGATTATTTAGGACTGTGATGAGAGTTAAAATTGTTCTTTTGAACAAAATGGATAGTTGGGAAAGAACACTTAAAAATTAAAATCGTTATAATTATCAACTAATTTTAACTCGATAAAACTTTTACGTAAATTAGATTAATTTGAAATAATAATCTCTTGATTGATATGTTTCATAAAATTGATGAAAAATCAGTTAGATTTACAATGTCCTTACCCTTCAGAAAGTCAACATTTATGAATTTTTCTTTAAGTGTGTACTTTTTTATATATTCATATGTAAATGAACTTTTTTGTCGTATTTATGTGTCGAGTAACAATATTTAAGTACTGAAAAATTATTCTCATTGAATTTTCACTTTTTTAAAATAGCAATCATTTTCAATGTAAATTGGAATGAAATTAAAATCATGCTCTTAATCAATATAATTATACTTGTTTTATTTCAACATAACATTACGACAGAAGATTTTTCTTTGTTCACTTTTATACATCTATGATTATTTATATTAACACTTTTATTATTCTCCATTTTTTCTGGGTAATATATTGATGAGTGGAAAAAAGAAATAAAAGAACAAAGAAAGCAAGGCCACAGAACCAAAAGGAAGAATAGAAAAATGCGTTCATTTGCGTCTTATAAGTCAAGGATGCCGATAAATACTTGCTACATCATTCAGGAGAGACAAGTGTATGATAGAATGTTGATTACTGACGTGAATACATTATATTAGTGAGCACGAGTTTGATTAATACTTTTAACTACGTAGTTTAAAATCATGAGTGATATTAAACAATTTTTATTGATTAGTTATTATAATGAATAAGGTTTACAATTTAGAACTGCGATTGAAAGTGATTCATCAGTTATAAGTCTAATAGAATACTTCACTTAATTAACTAAGTTCTTGCGACTAGAGTCAACATTAGTTTCTAGACTTTTTAAAATTCTAGAAGGTCACTTCCTAAATCTTCAAAATCGTGTTATGGAGAAGAGTTTTTTTGTTAGTATTTGAGTAACTATAATCCTAACTAGACAATACTTCAAGGAAAAAAAAAGATTTTTAATTCTTATTTAAATTGCAAATTTGTTTCTATTTTATCCAACAGAATATGGAGCTAATGTCAAAATACAACATTAACGAAGATAGTTACAGTTGATAATTTGCAATTAAAAATATTCTAGTGTGATATTTGAATAAGATAAAATGTTTACATTCCAATACGAATCATTTCATTATCTGTACAATTTTCTTTTGAGCATTTTCTTTTATTTAAAACTATGGTGAATTTAATTCATTATTTTAACAAATGCTTTTATTATATATGTATATATATATATATATATATATATATATATATATGTGTGTATTTTATTTATCAATAGAAACAACCTCAAAACCTTGCTAAAGAAAA
>CAJNOL010000544.1:0-37281 GCA_905250125.1 Rotaria sordida
GAACAAGTAAATTCAGAGTTTAAGATAGATTATATCAGCTTATTGTAGAGTACGAGCAAAAGAAAACTCAAAGAGAAGAGACTGCTGAGTTTTTGACTATGGATTGAGCTCTAGGTTTAAAGGATTCGGTCTTTGCTGAGTGTTCTTTTCGTATACCCCTGGTAAATAATGTAAGAATAACAATTTTAATACCACTAAACGAAAACTTCATACGTTACTGCCATGCCTTATTAGACATGTCAGTTGACATTATCGAGACCATGAGAAAGACTAAGATCAATATGAATTCGTTGTACTTTACCTGAATCTGTTATTGGTTTTGATGAACAGATACAAGTGTGTCCATCACCACAGATCCCATACTGTTTACCATTTTTTTGGCACCAACCTTCACATCCACAACCACCTTCGATCAATCGAACTATCATCAATACACCAAACAGATAAATAGCAATTTTATCCATAAGAGAGATTTTAATTGGATGATGAAGAGACTCTTCCAATAGTAATAATACTAAATTTGTTTTTGGTAAAATTGACAGCTTTGTATGCAGATAATAGTTCCTAGTCAATAAATTGCAAGTAATCAGTACATAGACAAGATGTACGATTTTACCAGCTATATATTATATGTACTTGCAGTAACATGAGTCATCTTTATTTTTCTCTATCCTGCGCTGTGAGATATTTCCCATCATAGATACAAGCTTGTTTACATTGATATGTGTCTATATTTCCCGGTACCTGCAGGGAAAATATGTGCTTTATGTTGACAACTTTCAATAACGTGTTTTTTTTCTATTACTCATGCCAAGTTTATTCATTATCTAAATGAAAAATTTCCCGACTTATAATTGAAATATCTCAGCATCAAAATGTCGTTTTTTTACGGTTTATTTTTGTAATATTAAATATTTACATTGGATCAACGTTTTGTCATGAATTTTACGTCAAAAGAAAATGCAAATGTAATGAAAACCATGACTTTGTTATCATCAAATATTAGATCCCACTAATAATAGTGTTTGTATTCTAACCTTGTACCATTCGAAATGTTTATATAATGGTGTTAATCAGTACTTGTTCGAGATGAATATAGTCAATCAAAATAATCTTTCTGTTCTCATTATCTACTTTATTCACTTTGTCACCACTCTCACCAGCTCGAATTCATATTCAAATTTCAACAAAATTTTTTCCAAAGTCTTGAGTTCAATACTCAAATCATTCACTTGAATCTTTTCCTGATTCAGCTGTTTTCTTACAATCGAGCGCATCTATGTGACATCATCTATGGATAGACAGTAGCTCAAGAAACCAGAGATCACTTGACATCTGGTGACCAGAATGTTAACAAGCTAAAAAGTAGTGTCTTCTTCTAATATCTCTGTTTCTGGTGACCAGACTGTACTTATGCATACTAAGGTTTCCGCTACAGTACTTGGTTTCAACGGCAAAAAATTTTCAGTAGGGTAGAAGATGTTGTTGAATTATGTTATGTATGGCATATCTTATATTTAAAAAAAATCCTTAAATAAAAATCTCTATTTGGTCATCAGAATTGATCATAATTGTTTAATTATCTCCAAATGTGGATATGATGTGGGGATGTATCTGGGGACCACAGTTTTTGGTAAATGATAGATATTCTTTTTTAAATCAGTTTTCTAAAAAAAAAAACTCCGCAAAATGATTTCTTATTGAAAGAAACATCTGAGTCTTGCACAATTTCGTAGATCTTCGATCAGCGGTTCGAATGCACAGCTGATAACTGAAAACTCACTGCAAGTACCTCATTGAATAGGTGTGTTTTCAAAAAGGTCGATCAAAACTTGAATAAACCTAGATCAGAAAACCTGTAATATACGATTCAATGGGTCTTTATCTTTTCTTTCTAAAGGTGAAAACCACAGTTCTCTATTTTCCTCCTGTCAAAAGTTATTGAAGAAAAAAAATCATTCGCCTTTCTATGTCTTTGAAATGGGTATTAGCTTAATTACTATGATCTTAGTTGAAGAATGATGAAATATTGCAGAAATATAGAGTATTTTTTTTAATACTCTCATTTTATACAGAGAGAAAATTTCCTTAAGCTTTCTATACGATAATAAAATACTACCATCACGACATTTGGATTGTCGTAAGTAGTTTATTTTTATTTATTTTTTTTGGAGAAAGTCAATTACGAACATAATTTACATGAAAATAAACAAAGCATCCTGCAGAAATAAGAATATTTACAAATTTCCATTCAAATTAAATTTTGGAAAATTTAAAATTAACCAACTTATCGATGTTATTAAAATAATTCGATGAGCCAATAAACGATGACGAATACATCGATATTGAGTTTGTTTTTTGAATAAATACATATATCGATGAAAAGCTCCCAAACAAATAAAACTAATAAATCCAAATGAAGCCAATGAAAAAAAAACTGCTGAAAGCGGACAATAAACATTTACATTTGTCGATGTTTTAATATAAACAATAATGATAATACTATGAGTAAATAATATATTAATTAAATGACAAAAATCAAATAATGTTTGTATGAAACTATGACGTGAAAATGATTTCGCATGAAAATATCGTTGATTTAAAATTTCTATATGTAATAGTGTACCCATTAAACTCACAATACAAAGAATTAGACTTATAAATATTTGAAAATGATTGTTAATTAATGTAATTTCATCCATTAACGATGATGATCGATGAAAATTATAAAATTGTTTGTCGTATATAATATTCAAATATTGATTCTTTGATTTATTTTTAGTTAGAATATGTGATAAATTACTAACATGACTATGTTCAGACATTATTTTCTTTGACAATAACAACAACAAGAAATGCCACCTCATGTTATTAACATATAATTAATATTTTACAAGAGGTTTAAAAAAAAAGAACTAAAGCATGGATGGATTATTCATATGATATAAAATAAGAGATGAAAACCAACAGGAAAACTAATTAATTCTTGTTTGATGGAAAACAAACTCTATCTTTTGATTTATTATTCAGTTTGAAATAATGATAAATAAAATGTAACTAATTTCATGAACAAAAAAAAATGATAATAAAGGTTATTCGGTTTATTTTGTGCAAAGAATTTTTATTCGTTGGAATAATTGAGAAAATTTAGAGAAAACACCCTGTCAAATGAGATTCTGTTATGAACTTGAAAGCATGACGACAAAAAGTCAGAGGATAAAGTTTAAATTTGATGCCTCTTATCTTCTTTTTTTTTCTTCGATGATTAAAGACTGACTTATACGTCATTTTATTCATGCAATTACTTTTGCATATTCGGTACTGACGTCCCTAAATAATCAAGATATAATTAGAAATAAATATAATATCTTCTAATAGACATGTTAAGAGTGGAGATCTTGCTTTTAATTAGACATTAGCACGATAGATGAAGAGGTCCACTAATTTGAATAGATTATTTTGAAAAAAAACAACAATTAACTTTAAAATATAGTGATGTTGAAGGCGAACGTAAATATGCCCAGTGTCATTTTTATTAAATGAAGTGAAAAGATCTAATTTTAGGTAAAAAAGTATTTCTTTAACATCTACACTAACAATTTATTGCTTGCAATATCTCTTCTAATTGAAGATTATTCAGTGTATTTTTTTTGTTCATTAAATTTATGAATACTTGATTTAACTTGAATATTCATCTAAAGAGAAACAGATCAATTATGATCGTGTTTTACATGATTGAGAGATTATTTCTAAGTATCAAACAATTATAATGGTTAATGTAAAAGTTTCTAGACAAAATATTTGTTCATTTTTGATACGCTTGAAAGTACTCTAGATGAATAAAAGACGAAGGATTAGAATCAGAGTTTTTAGCTCTTTCTTTATATTAGAGCAAAATTTGCCCTCTGAAAAAGCACTTAAACTGTTGTTTTTCTGTCATCCTCATTTTTGAAAAATCGTTTTTTTTTTGACGAAAATATGTTTTACGCTGAATGTAGCTTCTAAAAAAATGCTTATAGCTTTCAGTTCATGTACAAATGACAGTTTAATTTAATATTGTATTTTGTTAACAAGTATCTGGTCTACAAAATTACCAGGTTCAATAGCATTTATCATCTTCGCAAAAAGAGTTATAGAGTAAGCAAGAATTTGTTCGTTTGTCTATATTCGGAAAAAACATATTATTCTAGTTCTAATCTATAGTATTTCATCTGTCTAGAATAATTTCAACTGGTTCAATCGTGAACATTTGTTTTTGTCTACAAACTTTTGCATCGTCCATCATATTCGAAATTTTGCAAAGAATAAATTGAATCTCGTGTCTTCTTGCAATTCATGCCGCTTACTGATTCAACAAAGCTATACAGTAATATTCACAAAGCACGCACAAGTCTTGTCAACATGTTTAGGTTTATTATGATTCATTTATTTCTCATTGAATTAAAAAATTAAAAGACATTAATTGTTTTCGGAAATACAATAAAATTTACAAGAATGAAGTTTTTTTTTGTAATTTAATTATCTTCTACATTAATTGACTTTCTTGATTAATTTTTGAACGAAATAAATTTACATTGTTCTGATTTCTCCTCAAATATTAAATAAATGTGATGAAACCACGTTTGACATATAGTTTGTACAAGTATGATAGTTATATGCAGAACTAAGAAAGTCAGTTTTGTAAACATTGATAAATGATTAAAGAAGATAATTACAAAGAATAATTCGATAGTCAATTGAATATGAACTTTAACAAGAATCATTATTGTTCTCTGAATATTGTGACATATTTAAACAAAAAATTGTTCAATGAATAAGAATAAATTATAGAAAGTAAAGTTACTTATGCTACAGAAAATCAATCAATGGTAAAGATCGAAAATAAATCACGAATAAGAAATAATGTGAACAAGTATTAATATGATAACAAGTTGTGATAAGACATGCATATATTGAGGACAACAAAAAACAAATTCGATAACAGAATAAATGGCTTAAGATGGAAAAACACTAAGTTAGACAATATTCTGTTACTTGTTTTGTGCAATATTTTGATAAGAATCATTTACAAAAGATACATTTCATTATGCAAGATAAATTCCATCACGGTACATTTATCGATCGAAAACTTCAGTTTACTTGCGACAAACAGAAAGTACAATTGAAAAATATTTTTTTCATCTTAAGTTTTTCTAGATATAAAGAATTCGAGTTTGTTTTTGAGCATTGAAGTTGTGTCTTCTTATATAGACTATTGTACGATAATTGTACGTTTTGATTTTTAGAATAATCCAACCATATCATATTCTGTATGTTTTGTTTATTAAGAGTCTATGACAGTTACAAGATTATTTTTTTTAATGAATATTTACTATAATCCTTTCGGCATAACTGTATCTGTCGAATTTTGGAATATTCATGTATTTAAATAGAAACATGATTAATATTTAATTTGACCATAATCTCAATATTCGAAGTAGCTTTTATGAAAGAATGACAATCAGGATATTAATGATGAAATGTTGATGAGAGTTACAATTTCGAAATATATTTCTTGACGTCAGCACTAATGAATTTTACAAAATTTAGCTAATATAAAAAAAATTGAAGTTGAGGATACAATCTGTTAATAGAGCTACGCTATAGAAAAATTATGATGAGGAAAATGATGAAATTTTGGACAACAAAATTCATTTATAAGTAATTTACATTTCAGAAATTCATTCAATTTTTACATACAAGCGGTGGTGTCTTAACAACATGGCGACCCATCAATCGTCATTTCTTCCCTCTTGTTGCAAATAGAAGTAATGTTCTTTCAGAGAGTCTCTCTAATCAATGTTTTCTGGAAATTTTGAAATAAAAAAAAGATCGTCAAGAGATGTTCACCACGGTTATTAAAGTGTAAAATTCAATGCTTAATAATGTTTACTCGTGAGTAACAGCTACTAATTCACAAAGGATATCAGTCTCTACTCTCATTAACTGATGATTCCTTCGAAAAAAAATAAAACAGAAATGTAGCTTCGACTTAAACAAGACAATCTAAAAAATATCTGCCTAGAAATATTGAATTTTTCTTTTTTGAGAAAGATCTGTTTTTTCCAATGAATACTTTATGCAAAAAATTAAAACATATACTGGTGAAATGGCAATTTTAAAAATTTTTTCCAGACTACTGTGTTCAATGCTGATTCAGGTGTCTTTTTGGACTAAAATCTATCTTCAGATAACTAAATCTTTTTGAAAAACAAATAAGTTCAAAGAACAATAATATCAAAAAAACGGCATAATAGATTAGCTATCATATATATTTATTACGAATTAGATTTCAAGTCGATTCTGTTATCGATGAGTTTCCTAAATGTAATCATCGCCGAGAACCTTTGGATTTCATTGCTTACAATATTGTTTTAATAAAAATGAGTTGTCCATAAATTTGTAGATTTCTTTGTCTAAAAAAGCTACGAAGAACCAAATATATGCCAGTGCATTTCCTAACTGGCTTCAAAAAACACAGTTCTACTTTACCTCAGAAAGTATCGTTTATCCAATAACAGATAAACAAGCGTTTTTCACAAGTGAAATTCCTGAGAAAGACAATAAAAAGTTATCCTCGATATCAATTACCATGCTTATTGTTCGTTCATTTGATCCATATAGATTATAAGTTATATGCATTTACAATCAAAATAAACAAATGATTTTAATAGTTCTAGTACAACTTGTATAGAAACATTATCATTAAGATGACTAGAAAAAAAATAATATATGTCGTATATGCTTAACCATGAAAATTTAAAAAGATGAGTATATCACATGAAGTGATACTCAATGATTAATTTTCTTAAAACGATATCAAATCTATCTTTGAAATTTTCTTTCATTTCAGTGATCATCATTAGAAAAGTTCTTGAAAACGATATCTATGTATTAACATTATGTAAATAGTTATTGAATATTAGCGTTAGCTTTTTTTTTTATTTAAAACTAATATTGCACTTGAATAACTACTTTAATATTGTAAAAAAACATTACAGGTCATAGAAATGATTTACACTCAAGATGCAAACGTTGAGTCAAAAAATTAAATGACTATATCATACAGTACAAGGTTTAATGTGTTTTTTTACATTTTATCCTTGTTTTATCAAAATAAAACATTTATAGATATACATGTTATCCACATGTTATCTTCCTCATTTGTAAACCAAATAATCATTCTTTAATTTTGTGTTTTTGTCAAATGAAGAATAATAAAACTTTAAATGAGAAACAAATTTCAATTCCTATTTGTTACAATACATGTTGATTTGCTGAAAATTGCAAAAAGGAGGGAAAGTCGTTAAACGATGAAATTGACTGCCTCCCAAAATTGAATTTATCATTTGCAAAACAGTCAATTCGCACGTCAGAAGTCAAATGCTGTTCGAACTAGACAGTTAAACTTCATTCTGACTGCGCGTGGCTGACTCAAAACTCGATACTATCTGTCCCTGAGAGATTCATGATATAAAATGTTTCTATGAAAAGCTTTCCCATTGCCTTCAACTCTTTTAATATTAATTACGTATCAAATAAAAGTTCATTCTTTCCTATATCAAACGGCATATAAACGTATGGCAAAGTATTTGTTCTCTTTTCTTCTTCTTTTGGGTGATGTTATCCGTTCATGTATACAGTATAGGGAACACCCTCCGGTAAATCCCCTCATTTTGAACTGTGAAAGTAGCGTTTCACTTTGAATTATATACCATTCGGTAGACTTCTCAAAGTTCTATACAATGATATTATTGCGTTGAACTTTTTTTTATGGGCAAGACACTTTAGCCAAATGCACAATGTTTATGTGTGTCAAAAGTTACCTCGTTTTGACTAATATTTAATCGATTTCGATTAGAATAATTACACTTTCTATCAAAACCGATAGGATATGTAGACACAGCATAGAAAACTGAGTCGATCTATATATGTCATTATGTTCCTCAACACCTTTTATTTTCGTCGAAAATTTTGATCTTGGTCCTCCTTAGCGTTATGTAAAAAAATAAATTCTACTGAAACATGAGCTTGATTATGAAGAACCACTGCTAAATTTTTAAAACCTAGAAAAATCCAAAATGACAGATAGACAAACAGTAAAAATGATGTTTTGAATGACTATTTTTTCGACGTAACCCTGAAGAAACTAGGAGTGAACTTTTGGACGAAAATGAGAGTTGTCGTAGGACGTAGTGACATACATAGATCGACTCAGTTTTTTCTGCTTCATCTAAATATTCTATCGGTTTTGATAGGAAGCATGATTATTCTGACAAAAATCCATTATATATCAGTGAAAAAGAGTAACTTTTGACACTCATGAATATTAGTTATTTGACTAAAGTGTCTTGCCCATAAAAAAAAGTTCAACGTAATAATATCATTGTATAGAACTTTGAAAATTCTATCGAATGATATATAATTCAAAGTACATCCCTGCTTTCACAGTTCAAAATAAGGGAGATTTAGCCAGGAGTGTAATCATACTACTGTATAGATGAACGAACAGCATCACCTAAAAGAAGAAGGAAAGAGAACAAATACTTTGTCATACGTTTATACGCCATTTGATAGAGGAAACAATGAACTTTTATTTGATACGTAATTAATATTAAAAGAGTTGAAGGCGATATGAAAGCTTTTCACAGAAATCTTTTATATCATGAATCTCTCAGGGACAGATAGTATCGAGTTTTGAGTCAGCCACGCGCAGTCAGAATGAAGTTTAACTGTCTAATTCGGATGGTTATTGACTTCTGGCATGCGAATTGGCTGTTTGGAAAATAATAAACTCAGTTTTGAGAGAATACGATTTTATCGCTTAACACCTCCCCTTTCTTTCTTTTCCATAGACATTAACTGTCGACTAGGACATTAATTCAACGAAAAAGGAAGTATTTGGTTATGACTAAGTCGTACGATTATTCTGCATTCGAAGTATAAGAAGAAAATTAGATTGTCAAAACTAATTATAATTGTTGTAACGTTTTTCAAAACAAAATTTTGAGTTCTTGAATGCATAGCTTTTGACATATCGTTCCATTGTTTTAGGTTTTTTAACTCCTATATAAGAATTCACGAAACAAAATTTTCGCCAAGTTTTCTTTTACATTTCTACTCCTTTATTTAAAATTTAACACTCAAAAGGTTCTTATTGATAATTCGAAGTATTCTACTTAGCCTAGATGGCGATATGTATCGGCAGCAACTGAAAAGAGGATAAATATTTAAGCATCCTCATGTCATTTGATTACGTTGACTAGCTAAAATAAATGGCACATCTCATTTCTTCTATTACTTCCAGCTACAATGTTTATTTTATTTCGTATGTATATTATAGATAAGTCATTGATTGCTTAAACTTACTTCGAAAGTTTTATCCTTACAGAATAAGAATTCATTGAAAAAACTACATATATCTCTTATGTACTCATAAACCTTTGAAATGAAAATTTGTTATTTGCTTGATAAGTTTTCGTTTAAATGATACATGAATACGTAAGACATATTTTTAGTCTTCTCGAGATATTTTCATTCCATAAAGATTATCAATAACTTATCTATGGTACTAAAATGTGAGATCAAACGACATTGATAGAGTTGAATAATCGAATAAATTATATGTGATTGATTTTAGGCAAGAGAATATTTAAGTAAACGAAAAATACGAAGAAATTTTAACTCATTCAAGTACTGAAATCCTTTTGAAGGATCAGTTAATTAAAAGTCTATTTCTTTGATTAAATATATCGTTAAATGAGTTTCTGATTAACTGTTTGTCTACAACAGACAAGTTATTAACCTTTTCAGTCCCGGTTTTTTTCGAAAAATCGAAGAGACTTTTTTAAATTTCTTATTTTATTTTATTTTAATTTCCTTTTTAAAGAAAAGGAGATTGTGGGGAGATGTGTGAATATAAAAAATATTAATGTAATATATCCAGTTGAAAGTATTGTTGACGTCTATTGAACTGTGAAATCAGTTTAATTGCATACATTAATGTTGAAAAGTAAAACATGAGGGGCTCTTTAAAGAGCCGCCGGGATTGAAATGGTTAATTAATCTTCTGCAAAATTTTTCACCTGTTTCAGCTTATTTAGTTGTCAGAATAAGTTTGGCTTCTTGGTTTTTATGACGTCAATGGAAAACAAATGTAATTACATTTTACTCAGTGATGTAAACATTATCAACTAGTCACATACATCTGTTATAGTCTATCACCATTTTCAAACGTCCATCCATTCCTGCTATCATATATAAACGTTCGTTCATTTAATCGAGAAACAACAATTCAAGACAGTCTTTCTCTTCATTATATTTGCAACTATCATGTCTATATCAACGAATTTCAATCAAACTAGCTATACTACAATACGTTCTCCATTATGGAATAGAAATCGATCAAATGAATCTGATTTTTTTCGACCTGGTAGAGACAATGATACTTATCTTGGAGGAAACGCAACAGATCAAAGTCCAGAAGTTATGCTTTATCGTTTAACAACTCTTGTCATTCCATCAATTATCTGTTTTATTTTTCTATTCTACAATTTTATTCATCTACCACATCTTCGATCTAAATCAATTAATTTATTCATCATCTCTTTATTGATTATCAACTTCATTCATGTAAGTTCTCTTCTTTCCATTTGAATCTTTGAAAATAATTTTTTTCTGATTCAAAATTGATCTAAATATCAATTATTCATATAGATATTGACTGATCTACCATTTCGTCTCTATTATCTCTCTCAAAATCAAGTTCCTTTTTTATATCCAATATTTTGTCTTATTTGGACATGGTATGATGATATATTAACTGCAGTTAATCTCTTTATTATGGCATTTACTTCTATTGATAGATATATTTTTATATTTCATCATGTTTTTCATCGTCGTTATAAACGATTACTCTATCGAATACCTATGGTTATATGTTTTTTATTTGCAACTATTTGGTATACAGTTTTAATATTTGGTTATCCATGTCAAAATTCATTTATATATTTTTCTTTTCAATGTGGAACATTGTGTTATTCGAAAAATTCACAAGTTTTAACTCATTTTGAAAATGCTATATTTTTCATGTTTCCATTAAGTATAATTGTTATTGGAAACATTATACTTATTATTCATGTTTTTATTCAAAAAAGACAAATGAAATGTCGACATCGACTTGGTTTATGGCGACAAAACTTTCGAATGATTAGTCAATTGATGTTTATAGCTATTTTATATATGAGTATATATGTTCCATCATGTATTTTATTAATTATGGGTAGTTATGTTCGATATAATCGATTTCAATCATGGGCTGCCAATGTGCGAACTCGTTATTTTACTCATTTGAAATATTTAGTGATATTTGGATATCCATTTATGGTACTTGTTGGGCAGAAAGAAATGCATCGAATGATCAAAAAAAAATTCTGTCGAGCACTTCGACGTCGGAGGGTAAAAGTTTATCCTATGACTATAATGAATACTCGATGCTGAAAAGTACATATTTGATGTTAAATAGTCGTTGTCGTGTTGTGTACTGTGCAAATATTATTTCAACTTTTATTACAATGCAAGAAGGTTCTATGGAAAAAATACAGTGAATACATGCGATTTCTCTGAAAGTCTTGTTTTCATATAATCGTATCTATTGTAGTTAGACAAGACTTTGTAAAAGAATTTTTATGATTTGAATAAAAAAAAGACATCATATAAAGTTGAATATCCTCATCATCCAGGAGAACTTTGCTTTTGCATAAATGTGTCAAATAATGAAGCATGGAAAAATTGACGAGCAAGATGAATTAGATCTTGATCTTAATCATTCGATTTGAAACCTTTACCTCAATAAAGACTTTTAAAGCATTGAATCTAAACATAACTAATTTACCATCCGAGTTTACTAATTGAAAAATTTTTGCTCTTCATTTCAGGTCGTTGTTTGAAACTTGGTGTTCAAACTTAAAGTCTATTTCAATTCTGTTCATCGCTTTATAATAAATTATTTGAAAAAAATTTGTCAGTGCAATCCCATGAGATGTCAAAATGCGGAATTCACCAACTTTGACTGTAATAAATTTATGATATATCGTCAGAGAGATTAAAATAATTCATTTTAAAAAAATGTCAAATATATGAATAAATGAAACTTATTACAATTTTTATAGTTGATAGGCTCGCTCTGCAATTTTATCATTTTGAAAATATTTACATTCAAAATTCTTGTTCTACCAATTTATTAGATTTATTTAACATCGTTTTACTAAAAAAGCTTAGTTGTATTAACAGATACATGTTCAATACATAACTTCTTTTCTCCTAATAACACTATATATGATACATGTCATAGGAAGCGGCAAATATCATTTTATTCTTTCTGTCACTAGTTCAACCATCATATTAGCCTGCTATACATATATTGATTTAATCATTCAATAAGCTTTTGAACACCGGAGGTGGAGCCGATATTGATCACCAACCGATAGACTGATCACTACCAGTATTTTATCTATTGGCTTTGCTCTTATTATCTCATAGAGAATGTGTAATGAAATTTTGTTGAATATTGAATACGTCAAATATCATTATCTATCGATGGAGTAATACGACAACTCGTCAGTCCAGTGTCGGTATGCATTTCTGACCGATCGATCAATTCGATCCAGTCCGTTCTACTCAGATTGGTTTCACCTCTGACGAGCACACCATCTATTCTCTCGATGAACTCTAGCATATACTTTTGAATTTTATCTAAACTTGAAATTCAATTAGTTCATACTTTTCTATGTCCGTCCTATTCTAACTCTGCTAGATCAATAATATCTTCGCCCTATTGATTGACATCTACCATAAGACTCTTTCTCTGCATTAAATAGAAAAGCCCACAATATTTAAAGTAGTTAGAATTTATAGTAGAAACCTTAGTTTCATAGAATGCTTTCGAAGATTCTAGAACGTTCCAGAATAATCCAAGTACTGTTATTATTGATTTGCTTTTTTACGTGGCTGGAAAAACTTATCCAATGATTGTTAGTTCCCATCTCGATTACTAGAGGAACGTAGCCAATGATCTTGGATTTTCCTCTTTTCACCCTCAATTGCTAAGACTATGGAGATGAAAACGGGAAAACCTCGATTTAAACGTATACTCGCTGTTCTTTTCAAAACTATATGTGAGTTCTACAAAAAAAAATAGATATGATGTGTCAGTATCTATAAACTATGTTGTTTAGATAGAAGCTAATTAATGTTAGAATTTTCCTTCGAATGAACCTTTGTACACTAACAAGAAATTGTTTTTAACATTATTTAATAGATCAAGAAGATTACAACTAAGGACAATTTTTGTTTATTAATCCTGTCAACTGAATAATCTGTGTTCTTTATTGATAATAAATCTAATTTTTTGACATGCAATTTTGAGTTTGTCAAATACTGTTTTATGTAATTAATGTTACCTGTCACTTCTTGGATTTTTCTGTGAGTTATATTTTAGCTGTCAAAAATATTCTATTAAAATGTTCTATATATGTCTAACCACTATTGTGCCATTTACTATGTTTTTTTCATCTGTACTTGATAATATCTCTTTTTAAAAATTGAAAGATCGTATAACATTTTCAATGACTCGTTGAGAGTTACTGTAGCCTGATGATCTAATAGATATTTTTGTTAAAACGTTTTAATTGGATTTATTTTATGTGAGAGATATAACATAAAAATTCTGACAACGTTTATTAGTTAATGCAATACAACAGAGACTGAATAGCTCGTATCACATTTTATTGATGAACTCATGACAGAAGATTATAGATGACACTATACAGTTTCATTTCGTGTGTGATCTGTTCGACATAAACACATCAAGAGCTGAGAATCAGGTTGAAAAATTCATCGTTGAATGGATTAGGTGAACTAATTTGATTTCAATCACATAGCCTATATGACAAGAGCTGATTACCAGCATTTTTTGTTTAATTCTCAAGAATCATTGAGCTTTGAACTGTTACACACTTAGGAATGATACTACATTGATGCTTCTCAATTCATTCTATCTATATGATGTAAAACTTGGAGGTTTGTTAGGAAAAGTCCTGTTACTGATAATATAGATAAATGATTATATAAGTTGTTTTTTCATATCAACCATCTTGAAGATCGGAGAGTTGTGAAACGAACCTCTATCACAAGAAAAATGAATGTACAAAATTTTTTCTCATGGAGAGCGTGTAACAGCAACTGAACGACATAAATGATTCGGAGTGAGTAACTGTTATTTTCCCATTCTTAACACTCGGTCAAAGAGATAAACAAGTAGAAATCTCTGTCACGTTTGAGCTGCTGACTCAATAACAATATGAATATCTTGATTACATGATTGATCGATCCATAAGCTTTTAACTATTAGTTAAATAAAAGTTATTTATTTATAAGTTGAAATACATTTAACAAATTTTCTTTCAAGAATCTTGTAGACTTTCTTGATCGATATATTTCAATTTTCTCGCTGATATCTTAGCACATTTATCACGTTCTTTGTATTGCGCATTATGTTCTTCAGATGGATAATCGATTAATATCATTGAACTATTATTAAAAACATGAAAATCCACGAGACACGACTGTGGACAATGTTTCAAATGTTGTTCTCGACTACATATACATATATATGTCAGCGTTCAAACTGAGAATACGTCCAACCTCAGATTGGCCTAGGCGAATAGGGTGTGGGTGTTCAGTTCTCTTTATCCATACCCACACCCACACATTCACATCCACGCCAACACCCACACCCTTCTTTCTAGCATAAGTGAAACGTGAAAACCAATACAAATTATCATAAGACAGAATCTGGACATAAAAAAATTACCGATTGTTGAATTCCATTCTGGACTAAAAAAGATATTGAAATAATTAATGAAATTTTCTCTAGTTTTTCAATTAAAGATTTATTTAGATGATCCAAGAAAAATTTTAAAATCAATTATGGAACTTTTATTTAGATTTTACTACAACAATATTGGAATTTTAATAAAATAATTGTTTGGATTTTAATGTAGCAATTAACGGGTGGCCCAGAATAAATGGCGGTCTTAGTATTTTGCCAATATCTCATTTGATTCTCTGCATTTCAGAACTTTTTTTTTATCAAAAGATTCTACTTTCAATTCTCTACGAAACTACATCTTTTTGTTAATGAAAGCTTACTTTCTCATTTTCTGATGCTGAATACAAAAGATTAACCCAATACGTCCAACTTTTTAACTTAGGTTTTTTTGAAATATTGTTATCACACTTTTTAATTCTTAAATTAATTTCATTTTCTACCTTAACTTATTCTAATTTATTATTTGAAAGTATTTGATGTAAATGAAACAGTTCTACTAAGTTCTGCGTTTATTGTTCGAAATCCTATGATAATTATCAAAAATAACGCAGAAAATTGCTCTCACATCAACCTTCATTGAAATGATGGTGTATGAATTTCGTATTATCACGTTTAAATATGTTTTGGTCTTCAGTGATTACTAAGCACCGTATTTTATTGTTTAGGACAATAGATATACCATTTTGATAGAATAGACATGACGAAAAGATAACTCCCCAGAACTAGCTAAAATTCAGCAAACTGGAGAGAAGTCATGAACGAACACTGAAATCAAGGCTGATGTGAAGACAGATTTTGGGATTTTTGATAAATCTCATAAGATTTCGAACAATAAACGCAGAAATTAGTAGAACTGTTTCATTTACATTAAATACTTTCAAATAATAAATTAGAATAAGTTAAGGTAGAAAACGAAATTAATTTAAGAATTAAAAAGTGTGATAACAATATTTCAAAAAAACCTAAGTTGGAAAGTTGGACAGATTGGGTTAATCTTTTGTATTCAGCATCAAAAAATGAGAAAGTAAGCTTTCATTAACAAAAATATGTAGTTTTGTAGAGAATTGAAAGTAGAATCTTTTGATAAAAACATAAGTTCTGAAATGCTGAGAATCAAGTGAGATATTAGCATAATACTGAGACCGCCATTTATTCTGGACCATCCGTTATTTTGATTTGAATGCATAAATTATATCGATTTTTATACAAGATTGATTTGGATTTAATAGAACATGTATTTAGATAATTTAGCAAGTTTTGTTGAATTTATTAATAGAACTGTATTAGTATTTTTTTTTTAAGTATTATTCAAACTATTCCCAGAATCTCTGAATTAATAGTATTATTTTCTGTGCTGGATCTTACTAGTCATCAGTAGGTGTGCACTAGTGCCAGTAACTGGGTACTTAATCATTTGATGTTTATTAAAATGAATCTGGCTTTTTCCATTTTTCATTTCAGTATCGATCTTACAGGAAAAATTTTTCTAAAGCAAGCTATTATAGAAATCCATTATGTAGAAGGATTATCTATAGCAAAGAAAATAATTCAACAAATGATAATAAACGAAAACTATGCCTGAATAGATAACTCGCAAAAGTTTAATGAAGACATATGAAATTTATTTATTGTATTCTAAATTATAACGATTGATATATACAAATATATGATTAACTAATGGATTCAATGTTATAGCTTGTATCAGCACTTCAACAGCCTAAGAATCATTGTATGACAATATACTAGAAAAGAAGAAAGTACTACTACTCGACTAATGGACTAAAGATCAAATGACTGAGTACCAAATCGTGACTGGATCTCAGTAAATGACTGGGTACCCAGTCGGACTGGACACCCAGTCCGACTGAACACCTAGTCCGACTAGGACCCAGTTCACCAGTCAGGACTGGGATTGGTACATTCCTAGTCATCAGTGTTCGTTCCAACGGTTACTGTAGTAGGTCTTTGTGATGGTGGATTATTTCGTTGTGATGATCGAGCAGAACGATGGCGTGGCATCCTATAAAAGCAATTGTATACAGGTGGAAAGCAAATTGAACCTGAGAAGAGTCGCAGCTTAATTTTTATTCATTTATTTATTTATACTGTTGTCAGATATGTCAGATACTATAACTAGGGAGATCAAATTCCTTCTTTCATTTGTTTCATTGTAGAGGAATTAATGCGATGTCAAGATATAGTTACAGTTATTTGTTTTTAGCAATGTAGTAAAAAGTATATTTCTTGTCTATAAAAAATAGCAAGTGATAATATTTAAAACTTCGGGAAAAATAAAAAGGGTTTTTGACTTCGCTAATCTGCGGATTCATCAAGGAAAGGAGGTTTGTGAAAGTTTAGTTAATAACGTCTTGGGATGCTGAACATGTGATAGAGTATGTTAGCAATATATTGATGATTAAATTGGCATAATTAAAATTATACATGTAAGTCAATTTTTGACGCATTCAATTTTTTTGTTTTTCATCCATAAGCTTCGGGCATCACAAGACATTCTCGGACTCAAAAAAAAAGTTGTCTCTTTTAAATTCTCTTCACTCGTTATAAAATAATCAACATCTGCTCTTGTTTTACATTAGTTCTTATTGCCAGAAAATATTTTAGATGAAATTAAGCTGACTAGTTTTAGCGAAATCGCTTCAAAGACTTACTTGCAAAATTGGATGAAAAAAATCAAAAATTTAACTTTAATTGAAAGATTCGATTTGAACAATGACCAAGAAGAAAATGGACTATTCATTCAATTCAATCCATTTCTTGCGTTCTATCATCACATACATTTATCGGGTACACTGATTCATTCTGTTACTTCTCGTTTTTCTTTGAATGTGACTAAGCAGTAGTAAATGTTTTCTTATTATGACAATGGCTGGTAGATATATCTGTAACCTCAACTAAAATCATAAAATATAAATTTTCGGGTTCAAAATTAAAGAAGCATTCGTGGTATGGGCATATATCATACATATGATTGCTTTATATGCTTATTTTTCATATCAATCAAATATAAAATCAGAAATGTAATAGAATGAAAGCAGATCATCTCCATAACATCATAACACATATCAACTTATTTTAGTAGCGATAGACTAAGTATTTGATGAAAAATGTACAGAAAAGATACTGGAAAATGTTTTCATGAAACAAAGATCAGAGTTTAGATTGAAGAAGAAAATAAAATTTGTCCATTCTGAAAATGTATACAATGAATTCAACATTGTAATAATAAAGCAAATTACAATGTAATATATAATATAGAATTGGTCTGAAACAGTCATAGAGAAAAAGAGACGCAAATTATGCATTGAATATGCACTTGATATTTTCTTCTGATTAGTCATCGTACATTATTTTATTATATCACATACAATGATTGTTTTTCATTCTTTGCCTTCTTTGTATATATTTCGGTGCTGGATAACATAACCACTATTGCATTATGAGAGTTAGTCTATTTCAAAGACATTTCATGTTGCCATAAAATCTTTTCTAACTTTTATAGCTGATCTTCGGACTCAATAGGAAAACTGGCAATAGTATGCATACTATTTGATAATACACTTGTAAGTATAACTTTTCAAATAGTTATCAAATCAGTCAATATGAATTATGTATGATGACACAAACATTTCAAAAGAAAACGAGGATTTGATCATAGAAAAATATGAGCCATAGTAAAAAAATTCTGTTCGAAATTTTAATTCGATATTTTTGAAAACTATTTGCTCATGTAATCTACCAGTAACGTACGTAAAGGTTACAATATTTCAGATTAAATTTTTCAACTAAAATATATGATCAACATCTTGTTTTCAAAGATAACAAACCATAGCAATGTACCCAGCCTATATCAGCAATTTATAACAAAACTTTTGATGAGGAAATGATAGTTAGTAGAAATGTATTTCATTCTAAAAATATGAGTATAGTGATAGTGCATAAAAAAAGAGTCGCCAGTAATAGATTGTATTTAGTTCGATGTGATCAAATTGTATATTTGAGTCATTCTGGTACCTATTGTACTGTTTTTTTGCAAAAGTCATCGAAAAAAAAGTAAACGTCTACACTTAAAAGTGTCATCATCTTATAGAGAATAGTTCAAAGTATAAGAAAAAGTAATTTTGCAAACTACCAGTCTTTTATTTTGTCTGATTTAGAGACCGAAAAGATAGATGAGTACTGTTAAGCAAATATAGTTACTTTGATTGATATCAAAAATTTACAAAAAATTCTAAGAATACATTCGACGAGAAGTCTAATTACAAGTATCAAACGTAATAAGACAATAGAGCAGCTTTACCACTGTTCTTTGTAATGATGTCTATTCAACTACATCATGCCATCAAAATGTTTCTATCTCACACATCACAAAACTTTATATAGGAGAGAGAAATGTACATAGGAAAAAATAAGAGAAAGAGAACATTAAGTAGATAATCTGAAGAATCAAAGAAATATCTCCCTCTGGCACAACATTCCGCTAAGGTTTGAATGTATCTTCATATGAATGCCCTCGATTCATCGAAATATTTGAAGCTCTATCGGTAGCTCCAGCATAAATTCTAAGACGAGCGCAATCTGAGCAAACGTTTGCTCTAATCCACACCCCACCGCAAAAATCTCTGATTACAGCGAATTAGTAGTGAATTCGTTCGTTCCTTCATATAGGCAGACGCCATTATCCAGAAAAAGAAATAACTAACTGGATACATATTTTTATCTGATCTCTGTGCTAGTTGTCCGATGTATACATCAGAGAGTAATCAGTGATCTCGGTTGAATCGAATTCAAAAACCTTTATAAAGACTTGCATATGGACGCATCTTCAAGTTCCATGTTAATTATGTGATTGAACCATCAAATATAAAACAGTTAGATAATAAGAAACATAAATGCATTCACATGTTGACTGCTGAGATTATATAGATTGGATATTACATTCAATACCTCGACACATGAAATAAATAATAGTCAACTATGCTAAATATGCAGAAACAGAAGTTATTAAAATAACTGCTTGTTCATCTATTATTAGTAAGTGAAGAAAATATAAATAGAAAACCACTATTATTCGATATGTATAACTAGAATCAGATTATTCTCATGAAAATAGATCAATATAGCCGGTAGGAACACGCAACAAGAAAAACCCGAAGCTTATACTTAACTGAACTTTGTTCCTCTCACTTGGCATTAAATATTAAGTCATATATTGAGTCAAATTGAGTAGATCGGACTTCAACTTGATTGAACTGAATCGAATTTCACTGCTCAACAATTCAAGTTCAATTTCAAGAAAATAGAGAAAATAACGATACATGCACGTGAGATGACATCATTATCGATACACCAAACCTCTAAGCTATCTGCTTAGAACTTGAAAAATGGCCTTAGAAATACGGAAGCAATTATGTAGGATCTATCTACTCCTCACTGTATCACATAATGTAACATAGTAGATTCGTTTGTTTTATTGTTTTGAATTAAATCTAATCGGAGTTTATAGAGAATTGAATTCTTTGTTATGGCATGAAACACAACATAGTTTATGAGTTCTCTATTTGAATATTTGCAAAGGAAAGAATGCTACAAAACCTTTCCCATACTCGATATATTAATACTATTCAATGAACCTATCGTTTCAAGCAGAATTTCATTACATAGCAGGTTTTTTTTTACTTTCATGAGTTTTAGAGTTAAGGAGTATTTTTAGCTACTTGTTAAAAAGTGCTAAACTATATTCACGTCAATACAAAATAAAAAGAATGTTGTTTTAATTTACAAAAAAACATATCTTCAATTAACAAAATGTCTACATCAGAATCGACTATCATTTCCAGACACTTTTTAAAATTCTCTTTATCCTATATAAAAGCTCGTTTACCTATCCAAAAAATAACACATTCAAGACATTATCTCTCTTCACTATATTTGCAAATATCATATCTATATCAATGAATTTCAATCGAACTAACAATGGTACAATACGTCCTCCACCATCGAATAGAAATCGATCAAACGAATCTGATTTTCGACCTGGTAGAGATAATGATACTAATTTTGAAAGGGACCCAATAGATCAAAGTCCAGAAGTTATACTTTATCTTTTAACAACTCTTGTCATTCCATCAATTATCTGTTTTATTTTTCTATTCTACAATTTTATTCATCTACCACATCTTCGATCTAAATCAACTAGTTTATTCATCATCTCTTTATTAATTATCAACTTCATTCATGTAAGTTCTCTTCTTTCCATTTGAATCTTTGAAAATAATTTTTTTCTGATTCAAAATTGATCTAAATATCAATTATTCATATAGATATTGACTGATCTACCATTTCGTCTCTATTATCTCTCTCAAAATCAAGTTCCTTTTTTATATCCAATATTTTGTCTTATTTGGACATGGTATGATAATATATTAACTGCAATTAATCTCTTTATTATGGCATTTACTTCTATTGATAGATATATTTTTATATTTCATCATGTTTTTCATCGTCGTTATAAACGATTACTCTATCGAATACCTATGGTTATATGTTTTTTATTTGCAACTATTTGGTATACAGTTTTAATATTTGGTTATCCATGTCAAAATTCATTTATATATTTTTCTTTTCAATGTGGAACATTGTGTTATTTGAAAAATTCACAAGTTTTAACTCATTTTGAAAATGCTATATTTTTCATGTTTCCATTAAGTATAATTGTTATTGGAAACATTATACTTATTATTCATGTTTTTATTCAAAAAAGACAAATGAAATGTCGACATCAACTTGGCTTATGGCGACAAAACTTTCGAATGATTAGTCAATTGATGTTTATAGCTATTTTATATATGAGTATATGTGTTCCATCATGTATTTTATTAATAATGGGTAGTTATGCTCGAAATAATCGATTTCAATCATGGGCTGCCAATGTGCGAATTCGTTATTTTACTCATTTGAAATATTTAGTGGTATTTGGATATCCATTTATGGTACTTGTTGGACAAAAAGAATTACTTCAAATGATTAAAAGATGTTTCTATTCTTTTGGACGTCAATTATGGCGGACACGATGGAAAAATCAAATTATTCCTATGACTATAGTGCCACCTATGAAGCACGGTAGCACATTAATGTGAAACTGAAAAGAACATTAATTGTTGTTGTATAACAGTATTTGTATTGTAGTGAAATCTCATTAAAATTATTCATGTATGACAGTATGTTCTGTATAATAAATAAAGTCCTTAGTTATAACTCGAAATGACTTTGATTTTGAAAAAATACGAATGAACCAATCTATTTTAATCATGTTGAAACGAATCTTTATGTTTTTTGATAAAACAATAATCAGTATTGTTTCTACAGTCCTATCAATTAAAAGTAGAATTTAAATTTTGATTTTTTTTTTGTGAAAAATTTTGTATATGTTGTTATTCATTCTTCATTTGATAGACATTATATTTATATACGATTGTTGTAGGATTGTGTAGGACAGCGCTTGTATAACTTATATTATTAATATCATTTCATCAACAATGAAAAGAAAAGAAATAAATAAAAGTTAATTAGTTTTTCAACTATCATATTAATTTGATTTTTACCTGTTCATATTTCATTGCAAATGAATGAATGCATGACCAATAGAAACAGGATATCATATACTACTAACCTACCGTATAAAATCAATTAATTTTTTTCTTTTATCATAAAAGATTGAGGAAGAAAATAATTGGGTGATAATGGAAAGAAAGTTATAACTTGTCCTGTTAAAGTCTCCTAACAGGAGTGTCACACTTCCCGTTACTTGGCAAGTGGAAGTCAAAGTAACGGGAAGTGTGACACCCGTACTTCCAAAGTTTTTTCATATCATTTTGTAGCACTTTTCTGCTCTATCTAACTATATGAATATTCCAAAATTGATCCTTTTATGAACAATTAAATTTGTTTGAGAAGAAAAAGACTTTAATAGGACAAGTTATAACTTTCTTCCTAACATCACCTGATTATTTTCTTCTTCAATCTTTTATGATAAAAGAAAAAAAATTAATTGATTTCATACGGTAGGATAGTAGTATATGGCATTCTGTTTCTATTGGTCATGTATTCATTCATTTGCAATGAAATATGAACAAGTAAAAATAAAATTAATATGATAGGTGACAAAACTAATCAACTTTTATTTATTTCTTTTCTTTTCATTGTTGATGAAATGATATCAATAGTATAAGTTATACAAGAGTTGTACTAGAAAATCATACAACAATCATATATAAATAAAACGGAGAATGAATAACAACATATACAAAATTTTTCACAAAAAAAATCAAAATTTAAATTCTACTTTTAATTGATAGTTTCTCTGTTATTTCGTTTTCATGACTTCAGATTAAGAAAGTACATTAATTAACAATAAAAACTCTTTTATTCAAAAGTTGCCTTTTTATTATATGAGAAATTCATATTTGTAGTTATTAATTATATTTTTAAGCCTAAACTTAAATGAAAACTGTCATTCACAATACAAAAAAGAAAATAACAAGCTAAGTTAAATGACTGAAATATCCTCTAAAAATTCCATTATATCTTATGCATTTAGTGTAGAAATCAGAGAACAAACATGTATACTCAGTTGAAACTAGCAAAAAAAAACCTATTTTCCTCTTTTGTAATTTTATTAAAAAATTATTTTGACCATACAAATCGATATGTATGTGCATATTGTTTTTACATATTAGATAGTCTATCGAGAATAGTTCTGAATGAGTCGATGAAATAATTTTATTTATTTTGATTTTACCATCGTAACCAAATCAATGAAGAGATCAATCAAGTGGAAATTGATGTTGTTCTTGTTCTCTTAACAAATATTTTCTGATTAACAATCATCAAGTAGATGACGACATATTTGTGTTCTGAGTTATTCTTTTTTGCTTATTCTAATCAATACATCATGACAAATAATAACAACAACAACAAAAAAAAAAAAAAAAGTACAAAAACAAAACAAAACAAAATAGAAAAATTTTTTAAACTTTTGTTTGTCGTGTATATCGAATTTGTTCCGATGGTACAAAACGTTCTGATGGGACTAAACGTTCTGATAGTATGAAACGTTCTGATGGTTTTGGTCGTATTGGTATATGACTTTTATGATTTTGAAAATGATCATTTTTCTTTTCATTATATTCATTATTATCTGTTAATGATGATGTTGATGAAACTTTTATTTCAACTGTTATCGATGTTAAAAATGAAACTAATGTTAATATTAATATAATTAATATACATATATATGATGCACCTATACGTATATTTAAAGCATTTTCAATTTGTAGAATAATTATTTCTAAATCTTTTGAAAATGTATAAATTTGTATACGAGAATAATGACGACGCATAGATTCAAAAAATTCTAATGGTTCAGTAAGACGATTACCATTATATTGTATTATAATAATAATAAGAAATAATAATGAAAATAATGATGATATAATTGATATAAGACGAAGTTGAATATCATTTAAACAATGTTTCATACAATGACGACGACATAAACGAAATATATTAACAAATATAAATAAAATTTCAAGAATAATTATAAGTATTAATAATTTATGAATTATATTCACATAGGACGGTTGTTGACATGTACATTTTATATCATGATTATTTTCATTAGTTGTTAATAATATATTTGATAAAATACATTGACGATGATAATCTATATTATGACATAAGCCATAATTTATTTCTTGAAATGATGGTAAATAATTTCGTCCACATTCATTACCAGTTATACAATGAGTTAATAAACCAAATGAATGAGTTTCACCTAAGATAGACAATATTAATCTTTGTTGTTTTTTTTTTGTTTTAAATTAAATTTACCTTGACGATAAAGTATCTTAATGTATTTTTCAACTTCACCACGAATTAATGGATCCATTGGATTATTATCTGATAATGTTAATGGAGTAAACGTTGAACGTAATTGAATATATTTCCAATTTGGTTGATGATATGCAATCAAACTCAATATGAATGATATCAAACTGAGAATGAGTGATACAATAATAAAAATGCGTGCGGACGACTGCTTCATTCATTCAGACAATTGTCTTTAGAATAAATAAATAAATAAATAAATAAAAAATAATTCTTCATGTTAAACTACTTAGTATAATCAAGTTTTTAATAAAAGAACGAAAGATAATTTAACTAATAACTCAAATCACTTGTGTAATATTTACAAATACAAAGAATGAATGTTCCTTAAGAATATAGATGTTCAATTATCAATCTATTATTACTAATATTAGTAATAGAACCTTTTATTCGAAGGGCTTCTTTCGAATCTATAAATATATGTGTATATGAAAGAAAAGCAGATTACATACTTCTCTAATGTCATCAAGAATCATCTTGAAACAAGAAAAGTATCAAGATACTATCAATAATTTGAGAGGTGTCTTCGATCTAACTATATTCTTTACGATGTAATTAGTTATTAAAGCAGAAAAAGACACTGTAAAAAAAAAAGACACGAAGTCACTCAAGACAAGATGAATTGTATGCTTATGACAAACTGACAACGTAACGCATTTTTTTTTGGTCGTGTAATTTGTGCGCTTAGTGACAGGTGTATACGTATGTATGTGTGGCTTATAGACAGAATAATGCCGGATGTACGACTACATTTGTGTCAACTCAACGAACAGTGATGCCCCTCCTTCTCTCCTCTCTCGTATTTGATGAGTTACAGAAAGATAGATAGATAGCTGGATGGATGGATGGATAGAAAAAAAAATAAGGAAAGAAATAGAAATAAAAATGAGAGAATCTCTTGGTCACGTATTCATCGTACGTGAGAGATAGACATGTTAATGTATTAGAGAAATGATTCTCTTCTTCACCTGTTCTCCCGTAAACACTTTACATAGTATCGATAAGTAACAGTCATAGTAATTTGAACATTTTGTTTCTCTCCCTCTCTCTCTCTCTCTCTCTCTTTTTATCTCTCCTGCCAATCCTCTTTGCATATTAACTTGACAGACAGTGCGAAACACACAGAAAAAAAGAATAGAAACACAAAAGAATACCGACTTTTTTTTAAGCACATGAAAGAAAGTGAAAAAGAAAAAAAAAGTAAAGCGACTATTGTTGTAAAAATTATTAAGAGTATGTTGTTTGCATATTAATTTATAAATACGTCGAGTTCTAAAGCTCTCCGATCGAATCACTTCTTTTCTTTCTCTCTCTTGAGCTAACAGATAAAAAAAAGACGAGGAACGTAATAGTAAGATTAAAATGCATCGTTGAGTATTGATACACATGTGTATATGAACTGATATCTTTCAAAATATCAATGCCCCGAGAGTATGCCAAACAGAATAAGTAAGTAGAACAGCCACTATGTCATCATGATGCGTAGATTTTCGAGAGGAAAGGATATGACTTTTTATGAACAATTCACACTCGGAAATCTTGTCAATGCATTCAGTCTTCTCTCATTTTCTATAGTAAGCAACGTCACTTTTCGTCTTTTCTTCTTTCTTTCTTTCTTTCTCTCTCTCTCTCTCTCTCTTTTTGTTACATTTACTAAATAGGCGCCTAGAGAGATAGGAAGAAGACTTAATAATTTCATTGTTTGCATCAAGAATGAAAAGAAAGGTGTGGACATTAATATAAAATAAAGTCACTAGAGACGAGGTAATACAAGTAGAATTGGTCAGAAAATATGATAAATGAGATCTGACATGCTTACTATGAAGACAATGACTAAATCAATTTTTGTTTTCTTCTAGTTGTTCATTTACTAGTTCGTTCTCTCGTGTCCGTACTTGTTGTAGTACGACAAAAAAAAATAAAAAAAATAAAAAGGAAATCGGTTGAGCCTTCATAGAGAACCATCAATGGTTCGATTAGGAATCCAGCGGGATTTATAGCATGACTACATTTTTATGAAGGGTAACTATGTATGTGTGTGTGTCACACGAACAAATATTTGATGATAATAAATGTAAAAGAAAAAAGAAAATGATAGACACAACGTTTCCGGACGTGTAAAACACCAAAGCATTGATTTTTTTTTGACTAGTATATAAGATTGATCTTTTCTTTTTTTTAATTTGACAGGTGAGAGACAATGAACAGGAAGTCTGTTAAGTATCTCTTGGTCAACTCATTAGTATAGATAGGCAATTCATCATTTTTCTTTTTGTCATTGCTCTTCATTCTTTACTATATATAACATAATGAGAAAAAAAAGAAGAAGAAGAAGAAGAAGATAACATTCAATGCTTGTTTGTTTTACATACAAGAGAAGAAGCAGCCAGACAAACTTTGTTTCTGTACGTGGATAGAATAAGAGATTGATTTCTTCATTTTTATAAACACCGATTGGCATTTGTGTACGTGCTTATATTCTTTCTCTATCATTCTTTCTCAAGTGATAAATAACAAGAGAGACGTATATGTATACATATATCTATCTGATGAGTTAACACGAAACATATTGTCTCACTCAACGATACTTACATATAAAGTAGACTCTTACTAGGAGCATTTAGAGCAAAAGGTCAACTCATATTATGCTATTTATATAGTAAGACGTACCTTGCTATACTCTTTTCTTTTGTTTTTTTTTTGGACAAATTGTAACATGCTATTGAATTACGTGACTGTTTAAAAAACATGTTCTTTTTTTTATATTTAATTTTAAATCGATTGATAAAAATGATAATTAAATTTAATTCTAATATGAATCAAGAGTTTTAGTTATCGATATTCATCATCAAGTGTCAAAGTTCGATGATATTCAAATGTAATTATTGCATCGAATATGATTATATAATTCAATGTTTAGCTATTTAGATCATTTGATTTTGTTCTTTTGTTTTTTTTTCTGAAAAGAAACAAGATATGAATTATGATCTTCTATTATTATTAAGACAAAAAAAAACAAAGTCATTTGTAATCGGAATATAAAATATTTATGAAATGACAAGTTTAAATACATTTACAAGTACTCAAAAGACATAAAAAAATAATAACCAATAATATACAGAAGTTTTAATGTAGCGTAAAGTTTCAGGAAGAACATTTTTTTGCTTATATAAACAAATTAACACATTGCTTTATAATTGAATAAAAGCGTTAAATGGTTTATATAAAAGTATGTTATGTAAAAATATGCTGAACAATGTAATAGAAACCAATGATTATTTAAAGTGTCAGATTATCAATTTAATTTGTCGATAGAATAGATATTAAAATTGCATCGTAATGAATTAAAATATTTAATAAACAAGACTTTATTTTTTGATTCTTACAAAAGAAGTCTCCGAATTGATTAATTACTTTTACATCGAAGCCATATGCAACATGTAAACGTAAAATGAACTATGAATATTTGACTTGAAATTTTGCATAGAGACGTAATTTAATGAGAATAGTTTATGATGAAAGTTTTCGATCTTTTGATTAACGTTTATTTTGAAAAAACGAAAAGACCTGAAACTTTCATAATAAACTATTCTTATTAAGTTGTGTCTGTATGCAAAGTTTTAAATTGAAATTCAAAAAAAAAAAGTAGTATCTTCGTGTCAATAAGCTAAAGGCTCGAACTCGTTTCAGCATATTAATAGTTCATTCGGGTTTACATGATGCACACACACACACACCTACGACTCACAAGTGATTAATCAATTCGGAGACTTCCCTCGTTAGATTAGATGTTTAATAAATAAGATCTTTATGTCAATTTTGTTTTACAAAATAATATTTTTATGAATAAATGATAGAGAAGTAAACATGATAATTTTTATTGCATGTCTTCAAGATTCATCTAATGGCTGGAATTTTTGTTGATTAAAATAGTTCTATAATTACATGCTATGCGCTACGTAAATAACATCTTGTCATGAAATTTGATTAATCTATATTCAATCAGTTTTATGTAACCTTTTATTACATGTCAAGTTTATTATCAGGTTTTTTAAATAGTTTTATTAATATTGAGTCAAATTTCAAGGTAATATAGGTGTGCAAGTAATTGCTTGATATATTCGATAGTTTTCAGGGCAAAATTTGAAATACTAAGAAACCATTCGATTTAATCGATCAGACAATCTCATACAATCAAGTGGCTACAATTTGTTATTTATATTTCACCTGTTCACATGAAATTAGATACTCTTGATATGTGATATTTATTTTTACTTAATCTATTATATATGTAGCGTCATCTATAGAACAAGATTGACATGTATGTACATATGTGAAACATGTTTTTATTATATTATTTCTATAAAGTAGTAATAAATCAAAAACGAAATTTTGAATATAAATTTTAATGAGGTTTTTATATGAAATCTGATTTGATCTATCGATTGTCCAAATCATATCCATTCATTCTTATCATTTTCTTTCACGTGGCTATTCCCTGCTTCTATAATAATTTGTCGTTATTTGTGTAAATACTTCTCTTCCTGATGATGTATTATTATTGATAACTGTAATGACTTATTGTTGTTTTAATTTGATTTTTTTCTTTTTTATTTTAGTTGTTTGAATTATTTTTTCAATACTTAATGTAATTTATATGTATATGTTTTTGTATTTGGATTCATAAACATAATTATGTCTTTGTTGACCGATACTATTGTTGTAACCATTTCTCAAGTATGTATTTTTTTGTTTTTGAATGCATATTATTTTCTTTTTATATGAATAAATTTTAATTTAGATCGCTTTTTTTGTTGGTGGTTGGCTTTTCTTTTTTCGTCAACTTTGTCGAAATTATGATGTTCGAAATCGAATAGTAATTCTTTCATTTGCATTAACATTTGCATTAAGTTGTACGATGTTTGAATTGATTATTTTTGAAATACTTGCTTTCTTACAACCATCGTAAGTAGTTTTCAAAAAAGAATTTAAAAAAAAAATTTCTTTTATTTATTTATTTTTGTAGATCTCGATATCTTCATTGGCGTATTGGTCTTTATTTTATGCTTTTCTTACTAGTCTTCCTTATTCCATTTTATATTGCATATCTAGTATTAAATACGATTAAAATTGGTAAAATTTTTTTTGCTTTTTATTTTATTTGATATTTTGAATTTCGTTGTTTATTTTTTTTTTCTAGTGCGAGATTTTCGTCTTGTACTAAGTTTCACATTGATCGCATGGTGCTTTTATTTGTATCTATTTTGGAAATTGGGTAATCCATTTCCAATGTCAAATCGACATGAATTCTTTAGTATGGAACAATGTATAAGTCGAGTAGGAATTATTGGTGTTACAGCTATGGCTATATTAAGTGGATTTGGTGGTATAAAAAAAAAAGAGATTAAAAATAAATGAAATTATTAGTTTTTTTTTATTTTAGCTGTCAATTGTCCATATACATATATGACATATTTTATTAAGGTAAAGATAAGAAAAAATCTCTATTTTTATGATGTTGATGATAGTAAATAGTTATTTGAAAAGTTTGTTGTTGAGAGATGTGTTCTACAGTGTATGCAGTTCGTTTTCCAGCTGTAATCAGTAGGAAACGCAAGGTCAAAAATGATGTCTTTACAGCTAATGATGATTGTACTAAATAGAAAAGGTCAAAAATGTCAAACTTATTGTAAAATTATAGTAAACAGCATTATAATCATTAGTTATTTACTCTTATGTAAGTAGTATTTTTATGAGTATCAATAAAGAAATATATATATCGTGAATGAGAATTTTTGAAATTTGTTTTAATCTCTGATTAATCTCATTGAGATAAAGAATCCGACTCGGATCAGGTCACAAACACTAGTTGACTTAGGGTCGAGTCAAACTAAAAAGTAGATTAATAGAATTAGGTCAGATCAACAAAATTTGACCCATGTCAGATAATACGTAGGCAACTCCCTCAACTGATAAATTGATTTTGAGTCAAGATTATGTGCGTTATGTAAACTCAAATGAATTATGAATATTCTGGAAAGAGTTTGTGCCCTTAGGTTGATGCTGCAATTTTACGTTATTTTTTAATTGAATGCAGAAACACGAGAAAAAACTGATTTTCGAATTTTTTGACTTGAAACTTTCGAAATAAACTACTCTCGTAAAGACTTGTCCCTGTACAAAGTTTCAATTCGAAATTTGAACATCAGTTTTTCTTGAGGGACCCACGATATTTATTAAAAGTTTAGTATCCGTGTAGCAATAAGCTAAATGCACGTAATCTCAATTCATAAGCAACTTATCAGTTATGGGACTTCCCTAATCAGTAATAAGTAAAAAGAAACGATTGAGACTAAATGTTTTATATCATACAGTGGAGATTAATTCATCTTCCCTAATTATTTTCTTTGGTTTGTATTACCACACTCATTTATTTTTCAATATATTATATATATTGAGAAAGTACGAATGATTTATTCATCTTGAATGAAGGATAATGTTTAAAGATGAAAAGTTGTATCAGAAAAAAAAATGTGATGTGAACTAAGCGATTTTTCTCTCTTATTTGTTTTTGTTTGTATTTTTTATTAATATAACATTAGTTCACAAATGATAGTTAAGTAGCGCTCTATCTTCAAATATCACCAACATAATAAACAGTAAAGTTATTAAATGTCGAAAATTGTAAATGCTTGGTAAAAGACTTTTTTCTCAAAATATTGACGAACAGAATGTAATTCGGCACGTATGCACACAGCAAAACAGTGAGATGAGGACAAAATTTATGATTAAAAAGAAATTGGATTTTTGACATGTAGCCACCAAATCTAATAGAATTGCATATGGAAAATTGCAAAAAGGTTCGATTACAACTCAGTTCGCGTTTCTTTCATTTCTTTATTGATTCACATTTAGATTCTTATCATAAATATCCATGCGCACGTTTCTATTGAATAGAGAATAATTCTCAAGACATTCCATCTCAGATTGATGTGTACTTCCATTAACAATAATAGACTTCTCGTAACTATTATTATCCAAATTGTATCCATTTTGAACAGAAGAAATTAGTATTGCATATCGTAAAACTAGTATAAAATATGCAGTTTATGCATATTATGATCCAGATGTGAACATTCCTATTTTTCTGTGGTACAACTGTTATGTTTTAAACTTTATTCTTCGTTCAAGGCGAATATATCATACGATCCAATGCATTTTATATTTTATCCCTTTATATAGTATGTTTAAAAATAAATGAAGTATGCTAAAAGAAACAAAGGAAAGTGGAATGATTGATTGACTTTCACTGTACTCTGACGTGCTTAAAAGATTCTTTTCAATTTTATGTAGTTCGTGAAGCGGTAAACATTCACGGCTTTATGATCATCAATAGTTGAGAATTACTCTAATATTCTTTTTTTTTTTTTGTACTCATATAAATTGAAATAAATTGTGCATTAACTGAATTAAATCATATCCAAAATTAAATTTTCTTCATATCATCTCAGTTTTCTATAACATAAAATTCTATCTTTTATAATAACAATAGAATATTTTACTTGAAATATTTTGTTTTTTCTTTTAGCCTGTTACTGAAAAAGATATAAGTGATGCTCAAAAACGTTTAAAACAAGTTATGGAAATTGTTGCAACAAAAAAGAAACGTGTTGCTTATATAGAATATGAAAATTCATTAAAATCAACATTTACTTCATCATTTAGTTCAATGAATAATAAATGGAATTTTCTTCGTCGAACATTAAATTCAAGTTTAATATCTTCAACAAATAATAATCTATCATATAATTTATCAACAATAAAACAAGATATAGTTACATATGAAGAAATATCATCACAATTATATAGTGATCTTGTTGATTTACAAGCTATACAACAACGTATTGAATATTCAAAAACATTAAAAGGAAAATATTTTCATGTATTAGGACATTTTTTTTCATTATATTGTGTATGGAAAATATTTATTTCATTTATTAATATTGTTTTTAATCGAGTAGGAAAAGGTAATGGAAAAAAAAAACAAAAAAAAGAAAATTATTTCATTGTAATTTTTTTTTTCTTTTATATTAGTTGATCCGGTGACAAGAGGTATTGAATTAACAGTACATTATTTCAATCTTCAATTTGATGTACAATTTTGGTCTCAATATGTATCATTTATATTAATTGGTATTATTGTTGTTACAAGTATTCGTGGTTTATTGATAACATTAACAAAGGTTTGATAAATAAAATTATATCAACAAAAAAAAAAAAAAAAAAATTTAATATTAATTTTTTTGTTTATAGTTTTTCTATTTTATATCAAGTAGTCGTTCATCAAATGTTATCGTTTTATGTCTTGCTCAATTAATGGTAAATCTATAAACCGTACTAACCTGATTTTTTAGGAGAGTGTAAAAATTTTTTTTTTCTAAAAGAATGCACGAAAAGTTTTCGGCTCCTGTTTATAAACACACAAAAAAAAGAATGATCAAGTTTTATAAGATATAATATTTTATTTTCTAGGGTATGTATTTTATATCGTCTGTTCTTCTTATTCGAATGAATATGCCAGCACAATATCGGTATTTAGTTTAAATGAAAAAAGAAAAAGAAATTTTTATTATGTAAAATTTTCTTTAGACAAATTATTTCTCAAGTTCTTGGTGATTTACAATTTAATTTCTATCATCGTTGGTTTGATTGCATATTTCTTCTTTCGGCTCTATTCAGTATTGGTATCCTTTATTTACATTATCGATCATCACAACAGTCAATTTCACTCTATGATAAAAATGTTCAGAAGGTAGAATTATCTTAATGAATAAAGAAGAAAAAAATAAACGAAACTTGTTTTTTTAGGTCTATTCATGACAATTGAAACATCACTTCCGTCTATGCGCACGTGTTGGGATTAATTATTGCATTTATTAAAATTTCCATTGATTGATTTTTGTAAAAACAGAAAAGAAAAAAGATGAACAATATAAATAAAAGCTAAAAGTTCAGTTCGTTAGCAGTTGAAAACAAGAATTAGTTTATTTAGTTTTGGATTTCAACATAACTATAGTTACATGCTATTTGATTATTTTGCTTTGAATGTTTCTTTATGTGATACTATAAACCTAATGGTCTTATTAGAATTTGTGTAGTCTTTTCAGTCAATAAATTATCCTAATGGATGATCCATAAATAATGGAACAGTTTGGTTTTTCGTTTTTGAAGAACGAAAATACTGCTCAATGGCATCGTTCTAATCTTATTTCGGTAGAAAATTTTTCGCACTACAAAAACGTGGACTTCGTTTTTCAAAATAATTTTTTCTTGTCAACGAAAATTTAGAAATACTAACTGCTGCTTCGCTGTCTAATTATGATCTTCTGCTATTTTCTGCAGACTTCTAACGATTTGTGCACGCTTGTGCTCATCAAATTCGATGTTAAACGTAAAGTATTTAACATCAATAAATAGAGAATTTCATGCTCTATGTTCTCCAAGATCTTCTCACGGCTTATAATCATGTTGTTCAGATGTAGGGCATAAGTGAGCTGTGGCTGCCGGTATGGAAGAACTGAGAGCGACACCCACGCGAATATCCATATTACACATCCTACACCCACACTTTTTTCTAAAATTGTGAAACATCATGAGATGCTGGATTTCACAGCGTATCTGGCAACATATTTTAAATTTTGGCGAAACTGTTATTGAAACATATTTTTAATAATTGCTCTGTTTCCAGTTAAACACACTTCAATGCCTGAGTGATTGTTAATCTTTTCGATTTTTCTGCGACAAGAGAAATTTATTTCAAGAACAAAGTCGACAATTATGTAGAGCGACCAATTCTCTATTGAATAAGGTCAGACTGGTGTCTGTATGTGATGAAAAATGAAAATGATATTTTTTGTGATTTGAATAATGTTCAATGGCCGATATTTTGATTTAAAATAAAAAATTATTCTAACTCTTTAAGAGTTTAGGAAAATTCTAGACTCAAAATAATGGTCAAGTTTTTATCATCTTAGAGGAAAGTATCTTTTTCTAAAGAAAGTAGAAAGACCTACGGAATAAATCGTAGAGCTCTTTGCTCTATCGTTCTATATGAAAAATTTTGTTCTAACAATTTTCCTGTTGAAAAAAGTGTGCATTCTTTCTCAACTAAACGATTTCAGTGTAGTCGATGTATACACTTTAGCACAGTTTCAAACTTGATGAAACTTTCACATAATGTTTTTCTCTGCCTGACACGTCTACTGAGTTAGCATAAATGCTTCTAAACTAAGATACAGATTTTTCGCATTCGTTTATCTCAAAAATACTGTAAGAAAAAAGTAAGAACATATTTGGAATCAACACAAAAAACTGTATCGAATGAAGTGATATTTATTAATGTTTAAATTAAAGTTTTTTTCGACAAAAGTATTGGGTAAGGGTCCGCGCTCATGTATTTTTCATCGAAAATGTTCTGTTACGAGTTTCAATTTTCTCCCATCGACTTTTTTGTTGAGTACTGAAAATGAATATTTCTATGAAAAAAACAATGCGTTTTTAATAGGAACGAAGCCATATCCGTGTACTCTGTAGAAATTATTCACTCTAGGTCATCTGTTGTTTATGTCAAAATATCAACGTCTTCTTACAAATATAACGCAATGCATGATTTAGATATTCTATTATGTATCATTTCATATCGAAATATCTATACAAAATGAATCAGACCAATCCATTCTCTATGTGAAACGTAGAGAATGGATTAATAAAATTGCATAAACTATTTAGTTTAGTATTACTAATGATTCACCAAAAACAAAGTAAGTTCTCAGTTATCAACAAAGTCAAATATCATATTGATAACAACAAAAATCATACCTCCTACAATCAATTTGCATCTACGTAGCTCCTCTTTTTTTCGTACTTTAGTATGGAAATTCGATCGAAGTTTGTGTGTCGTTTTGTTGTCATCAGCAAAAGAAACAAAAATATGATATGTTTTTTTTTTAAATATAGACGTCAGAAAGCAGAGATTTGTAATTTGAGTTGATTTTATAATTGATGCTATAAAGCTGTAGTAGATAGATATTATTGTGCACAAAATAAAATCATTTTGCTTCTCATCGTGTCATTTATTGATTGATAATTAAACGTAAACCATCCAATTTGAATATACAATCCCGTAGACAATGAAAATGGTAAAAAAAAAAGAAAAAGAAAATGAAATTAATAAATTTTAGAAATAATTTAATTAATATGTTTAGATATTATTGAAATTTATTCTTATCATCGGTGTATTAACAACAGTTGCATATGCAGAATGCCCATTAACTGTAAAGCCAGCAGATGTTATTAGTTGTGTTCGTTATTTAACATCGGGAGCTATTGGAGCTGCAATGAAAGGTAAGTATAGTATTTTATTTTATGAACAAGTCAAATTTTTAAAAGTTTGTTTTAGATATTAAAATGATATGTAATATTGCCTCTGATATTGCAAACTGTGCTAAAAGAGAGCTTTATGGTTGTGTAGCTGAAAAGGTATGTCAATTACAGTCTGAACATTTCTTCTCATTCATAGATGTTCTAGTTTGGAGAAGCAGCCCTTGACGAAGTCAGAAATATAGCTGAAACATGTTGTCCAGATAGAAATAATCCACGATGTCCAATTCGAGGTTTGTTTCATATGTATTTTCATATAAATTATTTCAAATATTTCTATTTCTACTTTTTATTTTACAGATTCAGTAATACACCAACAACGTTGTTTTGCTGCTGATTCTTTTGTAACTTTATCTAATGGCAAACAAAAATCAATTGCTAATCTACAATTAGGTGATTCACTTCTTGCTTATGATGATAAAACAAAGAAAATTCTCTCTACACATCTACTTACTATGCTTGACTTTCAACCACATCGATTTGGTAAAATAGATTAATATAGTTATATTTTACTTTTCATATTGTTTTCTATATTAGCTTTGTTCAAACAAATGACTACAAGTACAGGTCGACAGTTATCACTTTCTTCATCTCATCTTGTTCCAACTGATAAACATGGTTATATAATGGCAAAAAATATTCGCATAGGAATGAATGTTTATGTCATGAATAACAATGGTGTTTTAATTAGTGAAACTGTTTCAAATGTATCTGATGTTGTCAAACAAGGATATATAGCTCCATTAACTGAAGAAGGTACATTAATTGTAAACAATGTTGCAGCTTCTTGTTATGCTACAATCAATAATCATTATGTAGCTCATGTTGTATTAGCACCGATGAGATGGTGGTATAGTTTATTTGGTATATCAAATAAATCAAATGAAGCAATTGGTATTCATTGGTTTCCAAAAATCTTATATGAAATAACCACATTTTTTATACCT